>JAEQBH010006967.1:0-254762 GCA_016808115.1 Tetrastigma voinierianum | reverse complement strand
CAGACAACCGAGCGGTGTATTTCAGCGATAGCAGCACACGCTTCCAAAGGAGGTAGCTCCAATAGATCATCCATCAATCAAATTTAACCCTTCTTCCCAATTTGACCTGATTTTCACAACAATATCCTCTTTATTTTCTTGTAAAAATAACCCATCTTTTAAAGGATAATATAAATACATAAAATAAAAAATAATATTTTTACCATGTTATTTTTGAAAAAAAAAAATATGATAAATGTTAAATTCACAAATTTAATTTAAAATATATAATCTCTTTTAACCAAAGATTTTAAGATTAATCTTCTCAGTGTTTCTAAATGGTCAGGAATTTCTTGGCACTGATGATCAGTGGAGACAGCACAGGAAGATTGATGAAATATGAGCCAGAAACCAAACAATTAACGGTGCTTCTAGACGGTCTTGCGTTCCCAAACGGCGTCGCATTGAGCCAAAATCTATGACTTCATTCTCTCTCTGGAGACTTCCCGCTGCAGAATCCTCAGATTTTGGCTTCAAACATCCAAAACCGGAACCGTCGAAGTTTTCGCCCAACTCCCCGGGTTTCCAGATAACATAAAAAGGAACGGAAAGGGGGAATTTTGGGTGGGTATGCATTCCAGAAGGGAAAAGCTATTGGAGTGGCTTCTTTCAAATCCTCTTGGATAGGAGAACTTTACTTAAGATCCCTTTCCCCAAGTGAAAGCCTTATTTCTGTTTGTCTCGAGAGAGAAAGCACAGGGACTTGCAGCGAGGCTGAATGAGGAAGGTGAAATACTTGAAATGTTCGAGCCCAACCATGGAAACGGATGGAGTTCTATGAGTGAAGTCTACGAGAGAGATGGGAGTCTGTGGATAGGGTCCGTCAAAATGCCTTATTTGGGAAAATATGAAATGCAGACGAAATAAAGTAAAGCCTGGGATGATTAATAAAAATGGAGTTGTAAGGTGTAGCCGTGTAGGTAGTATTTGTAAACATTAATAATATATGATATTTTTCTGAATATGCACAATAGTACTCCATATGCCTGTCCCTAAATTTGTAACAAACCAGTCAACCATATATGGTTTGTTTTGTAGTCCAAGCAGGCTTACGACTTAAAATCTAGCACAGGGCCGAGGTAAACACATACTTATATAATACCAAAAAGCTTTCTCCCTACGTGATATAAGACATGACAAACACTCAGACGCAAAACACAACGTCCCTCACAGATTTACGCTGACATATCCAAACGGATAAACACCACCTACAAAGTCCAACACAACATATCCTTACATCAGGATTGAGGATCGGGTATGATATCATTTGTAACGACCCTATCCAATAATGTAAATATCGTCCGTATTGCGCCTAAGTGCATTCTCGCGTACTTTAAACACGTCTATTAAAATAGTGCGCTGACGCCCTAAAACTGCGCCAGTCTGGCTGACAACCCTCAACTGGCGGACACTAGCGACCGACACCACCTACTTAAATCGGCAGCCTCACTTCAGATGAGCTACCCAAATACAACACGTCCCAAAATTTGATAACGACCACATTCGGGTCCACATGCAGTAAAATGTACCACTCAGCCCCTCGCATCAAGACTACAAAAAAATATATGGTAATAACTATATACAATAATCCAAGAGCTAATAAATCACTTAATCCAACATATTAAAATTTACAATTTCTAATACATGTTATACAAAAGACAACGGTCAGCCCACAACTCCTGGCTTTCTTCAAACGCGCCTTCTCTACTGGAATATTGGCCCCGCACACTCTCTCGTAATTGAATAACATCCTCGACAAGTACGAGCCAGAGTTCCAATAATGACATTTCCTCACATGGCTACTTCCCCACCTAAGTGCACATTGCCAACGACAAAAACAATCACATCCAAGCAATTACATAAACCCTTACTCGAATGTCTACATGACCAATCCCATGTCCCGAGTCTCACCGACTTCACATATGTTCAAGCCGAATGCGAGTAAATATCCAGCTAAAACAAAAACTTTTTGTTCGAAAATTACAATGAGTTTCTGTAAAATATCGACTACCCTCCGAGGCGACCAGCATAACGCCTAAATAAATGGACAACTCGCTGATAACGTCATGATCCGTTGGACAACTCTCCAAGCAATTCTTTCCGAAAATCTCTCCCTTGAAATTCCTTCACAAACATTTTCATTTTTCTTTCAATTTCATTGTACGCACTACCCTAATATTCTGGGGTGCCCCGCCAAAGATACGCGAATCGCACGACAAGCCAATCCCAACAAACTCATGCTAATATATAAAACATGTATATACTAACATAATTAATCCACATAAATCATGTTATGAAAATTCACAATCAATAACACCAAAATTAGCCTCATGGGTTAATTAACAAAACATAATCAATTCATTTGAATCACTTAACATCATGCACCGCACCAAAATCACGTCATTCATCTCACATGAACAAATAAAACCCTACGTAAGACTGCTCACGGCCACAACAATTAAATGGTGATTTTCTCCACTCTATTCAAATGTTTTGAGACCTAAAACACGGCTAATCCAAGCCCCGTAACATCCCTTTTCAACTACTTCATACGGCTCTACCAAAGAATAACACAAGTAGAAAGATCCTCACCTCTGGAGCTGTCAAACTCCACCAAACCTGTCCACCCGTAACCCTCGCCAAGTAGATCGACTTTGCTTCTTAATTCCGTCGAGAACCGACTCCATCCGACCACAAAATCTGCACGAGCTCCTTCTCTCTCTAAAATCACAAATGCCTCAGCCACTGCACGTACTACCCATTTGTTCTTCAAATGAAGAAGATGAACACTATTGCTATTTTGTCTCATTCTCATTAACATTTGCAAAAATTCTCATTCGTCCTTCATCTCGATTCGACATCTTACTTTCTTTAATCTAAGTTTCATTCATTCTCATTCTCTAATCACGCAACATGCGCCATATAAGCACATTGCAAGAGGTGCGACTCATTGTCACATGTCTTCACGAGCCGCTTTACTCAAGCACCCTAAGATTCTAAAACGTGAAATCTAACTGCCTCGAAATTTGGACGAAATTCGACGTGGCGCCAGATTTCGCGAGACACCTTAAATCCAAGTGAAGTCCGTTTCGCCATCCAAGATCTATAAAATTCGGGTTTCACCTAAATGTTGCGCTTACTCATTTTTCAGAAAATTGGAATTTTCTCGGGTCTTACAAGAGGAGCTTATAATTATAAAGTGTCAGTAAATTTCTCCCATATCTGATGTGTGATGTAACAAAATTACAACTCTTTCACTTTATATTGTCATGTTCAATGCTTGGCACACACACTATTTCTCAACAGTACGTTTCTAGTTTTGCTTTGTTTTTTTTTTATTTTATCGTTCTTTATCGCGGGTCTCCCGAACTTTCGAGTCAACGAATCAATAAGCACGAATCCAGCCTAATAATGCCCAAACAAACAAGAGAACAAAGAATGGTATGCCCTGCTAATTCTCCGATGCTTGCTAGATTAATCGCCTCAGAGAGTGAAAAAACGCCCCTTCGCAGTAGCGGAATCACGTACCTTTTCCTTGTGTTACTTCCCTCTTTTATCCGGAAGAAAGACGATCCTATTTCTATGGAAAGTAGATGATCTCCCTTCAAACTAAGGGAAGCGCTGGCTCGCACGCTATGACATGTTCTTCTTTTTGGGATGGCCAAGTCGTCAGATTTTCGTCCTAAGAAATGCTCACCACCATAGGAGCATGCGCATGACTTATACTAGTTCGTTCGTGAGAGATCATCCGATGCCTTTGAAGATGATAACCTACGTGAGAGACTATATCCAAAGCAAGATATGCCCTACCCGATTGAAAATGTATGTTCGGACTGCCTCAAATGAAAGCGATCAGCCCGCAGGGGCCATCATCCCGTATCCCTACCAATGGTCCGCTGGCAGGAGTAATCAGTCTAAGCCCATGGTACCCACAATGCCCCCCTTTTTCCTGCTGGGGAGGTTAGTCGTCCCCGACTGAAAAAAGAAAACGTGTTTAACTAGCCTAGTATGGGGAACAGTGGACAATTAATGTTGGTATGTTCCAACGCGAATTTTCTAACTCTTTGGGATTCACATTTCATGTGGTTGTCGGGATCCCCTCAATGATGTTTCATAAAAGGTTTGAGTGGCAGCGCATTCCTGCGGTGCCATTAGTTACTCTCGGGTTTTTCACTGTAGCTTGGTTAGACGTTGTCCTTGTTATAGTTGTGCCTTTGGGTGGTTCGAAAACTCGAATGGAATCCTCTGTAGCCAAGGACACCACCTCCCAACTCAATAGGGTTCTTCGCGTTCTTTTCCACCTCTCATAGGACCTTTCTTCTTCAGCTTCTGTTTCTTTCCTCATTTTTGACCTCTATTATTTTTGTTCAGCTCGTGATTGTCCGACGATCATATGTAATCACAAGACGATCACTTTGTTGCGTTTGTCGTGTAATTATGAACCGCCCTTCGTGTGAGGATTAATGAATTTATATTTCTTGAAATTTTTAGATACTTCTGTATGTAATCGTCCCCATGTCTTCCAATTCCTCGCCAAGGATTGTGGATCGATATTTATGGCCGAAGGCTATGGTATTTGACATGGTTTTATTGAAATGGGCCGATCTAGGGATAATATAGTTGGCCGGCGCACATTGCGTCTACTTAGATGACATAAGGGCCCATGAGTTTGGCCCACGTTTGTTTATTGTGCCCTAACAAGCGAATCGTCACCAAGATTTAAACTGGCAGTGGATGTGATGAGTCAAGCACATTTAACGTTGGCCCTCACAGTGGCCTAAGGTTGGGATATGTGTGGAGCCATCATCGAAGTTTTACCTTTCTCCCATTCCCGCCATATTTCAGGTTTACTAGCTTTCTAGTTCAAGGTTTTCTACGTGCACATCGCCGGGTGTGACTTCAAGGTTTTGGCTAACTGCTTCCCGTGACGCTTTGCTTTCATTTTTACAGGCACCGCTTTCCTCTCGCCTTGTCAATCTTGGTTAGCGGCCAGTCCCCTACTATAGGAAGTTATTAGTGCCCAAATAATGCTATTTTAGGCCTTGTTTATTGCAGGTTTTGAGCACTTTTTATGTACTAATTAGCCTAATTAACCCGACTGGCACATTAAGGTCCTTGTTATGCTACTGATCGCTTTTTATGACAATTTTTGTAGTTTTTGCAAGCTAACCATGCCAAAGTTTTTGAGTTAGTCACCACAGCAACCAAGCAAATACCAAGTTGAACCTCGGAGCCGCAGTCGGTCGAAGGAAAGTGGAGCGTAGCGTAAGAGCAGGACACCGCAAAATTTTCAGATTGCGAAATTCATAAACTCCGCTTCTCACCCGTCTCAAATTTTCAATCTGGGGCCACCCCGTTTGACCTCTTTTTGTGATTTTTCGTAAAATACCCTTCATGCATAGTGGGTATTTGAGATTTTTTTTTTTTTTTTTTTTTTGTAATTTTGCTTAGTGGGAGCACTATATAAGCTCGATGTTATCAGATCTGGGAGGGAGACGAGGGGTCGTTTGACAATACAGAGAACTCGAAGGAGTTTTCCCGCTTCTTTTCACTGTCCGTAACATTTATGTTCAATAAATGCTATATTTCAAAAAGGAAAATTATTAGGGTTCAATTTTTATAGCCAAATGAAGATCCGGTTCGGGAAACGACTATAAGTTATCCTCCCCAACACGAGGAAAGGGACCCGAGGACCCCTCGGTTACCTTAAGATTTCAAACCCAGTGGCCCGATGCTTCAAGGAGTTCTTTTTATATTTTTCTTCACCTTGTTTTCAGTTTTTGAACATTATCCCTCACCGTTTTTATCAAAACCCCAAATCCAAATTGAAATTCACCATTTTGAGCTAACTGTTAATCATTTGTGCGAAGAAAACTATAACACCCCGAAATATACCCTAGTCGTTTTCGACATGTTTAGGGTATTTTGTAAGCATAATTGACCGCTTCAAGGAAGTTAAATGCGAAAAACTGAACGAGACCCTGGAATTTATAAAACTTAAGGACAAAATTGTAAATCGGTCCAAAGAGGGACTTAAAAGTCATAAATCGACAAGATTCGTGCCAAAGTATAAATAATAGAATCAGGGTGTAATTCCTAGAAGATTTGAGGCCAAAGTACAATAAAAGGAAGTTGAAATTCAATAAGCAATAGCCGAAAAGACTTAAAGGCAATTATCAAACTAACCCAAAACGGGAGCTACTACCAAACAAGGCCTAAGAAAAACATGGAATTTAAAGGCCAAATTGGTCTCCAATTTGGGGGAGAGCTCAAAAACTGGACGGAGTAGCCGAGATGGTAAGAGGAAGAGGAAGAAGAGGAGAAGAAGAAAAAAGGAGGATCAAGTCCAAAAGGTATGGAACCGACTATGTATGGATTCTATGAGATTATGTATGAATTTCCATGTTGATGCTTATAATCTTGCTCAAATCTAGGGTTTTTGCTAGGGTTTCATTTTAACCCAAAAATTTATGTCAAGTAAGGTGGGTAAAACCCTACATGGCAATAAGATGGGTAATGAACTTTTCCTTTGTGAATGGATTCATGGTTTAATTATGAGTAGCTGAGTTGTGCCTAAACAAACCCTAACTAATCATCATAATTGGTCGTATGGTTCCAACCCATATTGTGAATTGTTTTGAAGGAATCTTGATATGTTTTTGGAAGAAAGATATGTAATTGAGAGATGAAGTGAATAGAAAAGAGATTCCAAGGTGAATCGGGAAATGGTTTTGATGTGTGTTTGAAGGGCACTGATCTGAGTATCAAAGTATGGAAAATGTGAGAAAACACACATTTTAGGGCATTTCGGGTGATTAGTACCGGTACAACTTGAGCTTGTACCGGTACACTCTGGTCTCTCGTCATTTTAAATAAGTCAGACCGGTACAACTTGAGCCTGTTCCATAACCTGTTCCTCGGGGTTTTCCTGTTCTGACCAGTTTTCGTATTTTGGCCATAACTTCCTCATTTCTTATCCGATTTGAGTGATTCAAGTGGCTACGTAAAATAGACTTCAAGGAGAACAAAACTTAAAGAATAGGTATTGCCAAATTCTGATCCTAAGTGGCCTAAAAATTCACTCAAAGTGGGGCCATGTGCAAGCCAAATTCTGGTTCCAGTTTTGAACATAGAGTAAGACGCAAGAGCCGGACAGACCTCTGAGTTCCTGGTGTCTAATTGGGTGATTCCAGTTGGAATAGAACCCCTTAGCACCTTAACTTTAAATGAGTATAAAATATTCAGTGTCAAATATCAAGACAAGGCACTGGAAAATAAATGCTTTCAAACTGTCCCTGCAGAAATTCCAGAATCGACTAGTTGGCATGAAAATGCCATAACTTGAGTTTGGAAGATCCGATTGGAATGATTCCAATTTCTGAGTAAAGATGATTCATAAAGGAACAAGAATATATGAAAGATATATGATCATATGACTACCTAGGACTAAAGAATGAATGAGTGGACGTCCTGTTGGTGCTTCTAAGACTCGTTGGTGCTTCAAGACTCCCGCTGTGCTACGACACTCCCGCTGCGTGGTTAGCCACGTTTTGATTGCGCTCGGCACTCCTGCTGGGGTGCTACGACACTCCCGCTGCGTGAGCAGGCACGCCTGACGTGCTCCCAGACTCTCCGCCGCTACTAAGACTCCTCGGCTTTTGTATCAGACCTTCTGCACTTATTATAATCGCGTCTGGCACTCAGCCTTAGGATCGGGTCTGTAGTCGATAGACATATGATAAGACAATCGAATAAGAATAAGTGTAAAGATCTAAATACCTCCAGACTGACTGCCTGCAAGACCTACTTCGTACCCAGATCCGACAAGTCCCGTCAGATAGTTCAGAAGCACTACCGTACTCCCAGATCCGATAAGTCCCGTGATCTCTAACAAGTCTCCGTCTGTATCCGATCCGCTTTGTAGTACCTACTGCATCTCAGATCCGGTCAGTTCCGTCGCACCTACGGCACGCCCGTCTTCTCAGATAAGTTCCGTAGTACCTACTTCCGGTACCCAGATCCGATAAGTCTTGTTTCGATCAAGCCCTCGTAGTACCTACGGGTACCCGTCTCTCGATTAAGCCTGTGAGTACCCACGTACTCCCAGATTCGAATGTTCCGTAGTACCTACGGTACTCGTATTTAATTGGCTATAATCATCTCTGATGAACAGAAGCACTAAGGGTACTCCCCGCCCCGATTAACTCCTCGTCTCTCGAATAAGTCCCGATCCGATAAGTTCCGTAGTACCCATGGCAATTCTTGTATTTGAATAAGTCCCTGTGAGTACCTACTTCTGCACTCATGTATCCGAATAAGTCCTGTATCCAAGTCCCGTCTCTCGCTTGTCTCAGAGGCACCTACGGTACTCCTCGTATTCGATTAAGTTCCTCAGAAGATCTATGGGTACTCATCATCAAGTTCGTAGTACCCAAGGGCAATTTTGTCTCAAGAATACAAGTATAAGTTCAGACACCCACTCGGTACTCTCAGATCGCAAAGTACAAGTTCTGAAATAAAGTATAAGTCCAAAGAGTACCTAAGGGTACTCTCAGATCCGTAAAATGCTATAAGTTCCGTAGTACCACCCGTACTCGTAATCCAAGAAAACAAGCATATGTATCTATTATGATCTCACCGCTATGGACTAATGTCCATACCCGAGCATGTGATTCGCATACCGCCTGATATGACTCAGACGTGATACGATGATGATTAGTTCCGACTTATTGTACCTACGATACCTTCAAGACAAGGATAAGATCCGTAAGATAAGTATATGTCTGCGAAGACGTGATAAGTTCCGTGAAGATAAGTATATGCCCGTAAGACATGTATATAAGATCTCGGAATACATGTCCAAGTTCGTAAGACCGCATAGTTCCGCAAGATAAGTATGTCTCACTCAGATAAGATTTGAAATACCAGTATAAGTTCCGTAAGACCAATATAAGTTTTGTAGTACTTACGAGTACTCCCGTATAAGATTAAGTTCCGCAAATCCAGTATACGTTCCATAATCTCAGGGGACACCCACGGTGCCCCGAATAAGTGTAAACTTCAGAGGATAACTATGAGTTCTCAGGAACTCCTACCGGAGATCCGAGAGAGATCTAAATATCAATACGTGTTTAAGTACTCCAGATAAGATGTGTCTGTAACTCCTACGGGAGATCGAACAAGTTTATGTCCGATACAAACATAAGTATAAATATGTATCCTACTGGGAGATAGGTGATCGGGCCCCGACAGGTTCAAGTATATGTCCTTCGGGAGATCCGACAAGTATAAGATCCGAATAAGAATAAGTCTCGCTTATATATAAGATCCAATTGCTATAAGTATAAGACCCGGATAAGAATGAGTGCTATGAGTATAAGATCCAAATAAGGATAAGTCTGCCATAAGTGTAATTCCTAAGTAATTGTATAAGTTCATTATGTGAATGCCTGAATATTCTGAAGCACCGCTAATCGTTATCCGTGATTGTTTCGATAAGAAATGTTTCACTAAGCGTAGTTAGCACAGTTTTAATCCGTGTAGGTACAGAGAAGATGTCAAGAAACATCCGCAGATACAAATTGGCCAACACACTTGTAAGGGTTCACTACATGTAGGTTCCGCGGCTCGATTTGTAAATGTAAAAGTTCCGGTTTTGTATAAGTAAACGGACTCGCCATATGTGTATAGATTGGGTGGACACCACTCCTGGTAGTTCTTTGATTTGGATATATATATTTTGTATTTTGATTCGTTATAAGATGTGGGCCATACCCACAAAAAGCGCTGACTTAAAAAAAAAAAAATCGTAAAGAGTCCCAAAGATACTGGGTCCTCGCTGGGTCCCGAACCGGTTCGATCCGCCTAATCGGCCTGGGCCGGGATCTCTGGCGTGACAAAAACTCATCCCTGTGTTCGACCCTAGAGCCATTATACTGCAGTAGCTATGCTACAGCAGTAGAAGGTTTAGGTTTATAAATATTTTTTATTCCGAGCACCAAATCTCTAACCTCTACTACATTTGTCGCGAATCAGGAAGTTCTGAGGAGAGGGTACGTTAAGAACCTTTTAGGTCCGGGTGATCCTTATCCAAGCTTGGCAATTTTGCCTTCTTACCAGTTTGGTATCTAGCTTGGGGCTGATTTTCGCTCTTCGCCTCCTTCGTCCGCTTAGAATGGCGAGGTCGTAGTTTACCTCCACTAGTCGCATCGTTGCTTAGGACCTACCTAGGGGACGCCTTCTACAAGTAGCATCATTTCATCCCTGACGATGGAGGAGTTGAGGGCTTATTGCGATGTCCCTGATAACATCGACCTCAAATTGATGGAGGAGCCGGATGAATCTACTATGGGTGGAGAACACAACGCATTGTTTTTTACCCGGGAGCACCTTGCAGCTGGGCTTCGCTTCCCCGTGCCTACCCTTGTCAAGTAGTTTTTGCATTTCACTAGGGCACCGCCGGCCCTTGTCCATCCCAACACCATTCGGATTCTAACCGGATGTTGTGTACTAGACCTCTTGTACCAGCTTGACCTTTCGTTGGTTGAGATTTGCTTTGTATATTCCTTGAAGGTAGCACTGTGGTGGTCTGGATGACCATGCCTACCGTAGTTCCCGAATAGCTTGTTAATGGACTCCCCAATTCACCTAAGATGGAGGCGAAGGGTGTGATACTGGTAAGGGGGCCTTGGGACGAGACCCCGGGTTCCCCTAGGCTTCCATTTGATATTAACCAGTCACATTTCTTCCCAGGTGTGTGTAGGGGGCAGGTTGAGTGTAACGATGTGTGTGCATGTATATGAATTTTTTATGCATAATTGTTTATGGATTATTGGTGCAGGGAAAAACCGGAGGGGTAGGTTGATAAACTGGGTGGAAAGGCAAGCCTTGAGAAAACCGTCGGCTATTAGAGATTTCTGAGCAGGAGCGCCATTATGAGGTCCTTCTCACTGTAAAGAACCTAGTCGATGTGAGACGGAACCCAGCTCCCTAGAGTTTTCCAATCATCCCCGCTCGCTACCTTCAAAAATTATGGAGGGGGAACATTTTGTTACTCAGCTGACCGTTAAATTTAATCAATACTAAAGGCCACCATCCGTAGATCCGGGAGGCTCCAAAACATTGAGCCTGGGAACTAGTGTCCAGACCCCGCTTGGGGAACCAGTGTCCCAGCTGGGGTTCCTGGCTCTGCCTCAACCTCGCATCTAATCTGGGAGGGTAGCTGCTCTAACGCCTCTCCCTTGTTCTCAAGAAAGTGGGAATCGCCTCTCCGCCCCGAGCATTAAAGATTAAAATGAGAGGGACAATCAAGCGACGAAACGCTCCCGGGTCCCAAGTGAAAGATTTTGTTCCTTGGGTACACCCTGAATCTAGCTGGCCCTCGGATTTGGAAGAAGAAGAGAAGGAGGAAGAGATGACCGGGTTGCTCGACCTGCTATGCCGCTTAGGAAACTAAGCCGACGTGTTATTCCTCGAGGGGTCCGATTAGGCCGAAGGATCAAGTTGGCCTACTACGGATGGGGATTTGGAGATGCAGGCAATTGTCATCCTAGGCTCGCTTGGGATGGGGTCAAGTGACCGACCGGATTCCAAGGATGTTGCTCTGGGGGAGCCAAGGGAAGCCACTCTGATTCCGCCCGCACTTCGGCGATCCACCCTCCCATTGTGGCTTAAAGCTAGTCGACATGCCCTTAAGCTTCACAGACATCCGCGCAAGAGGTCGCCTGTTACTCCGATAATCGTCAATTCTTATCTCCTCGCACCAAGCTCCTCCAACGGAGGAAGTGGCAAGGTTCTGGGCTCTAAGGCATCAAGCATACATCCACCGTCGAGCCCTTACCAAAGGCAAACTGTGGCTTGATCATGGATGATTTATACCCAAGAATGTTATTTAATGCTCAGAATACCGCCTGGACTGTGTGAAGAGTATTTGCCATTGTCTCACAGGTCATAAAAGAGGATCTTCAGCAAATATACGAGGACGGGATGCAAGTCCGCAACCAAAACTACGTCCAATCGACTGAACTGGTAAGGTAGTGATATTCATACAAAGTGTTGGTCATCAAATCTTGTCGTATTCTTAATATGTTTCTTCGCAAGAAATCGTTGCCATCCGGAATATGGCCCTTTAGCATCATGAATTCCAACTCCGGCTAAGGGATGCAGAGAAGCTTCGGCTGTACGTTCAGTTGGGGCTTTCCGATCAGGAGACCTTGAATGCCTCTTTAAAGGAGGCTTAATTGAATGCCCTACTCTAGGAGTTGGAGGCTATGAGGTCAGGATGTGGCGCCCTGGCCGAGGCAAAGAGGGATGTCACCGACAATGGCAACATGGCGTTGGTCGAGACCGATTCAGCGGGCAATGCAGAGGCACAGATGGAATCTGAGTTAGCCCAAGTCCAACATGCCTTAACTGCTTCAAATGGCATACAAACAAGACTCCGAGCCGAACTTGACTATGTTCTAGTTCGGGCTGTCGCGGGGTTCGTCAAGGGCTGAGGAGGAAAATCTGTCAGCCCAACGATGAGCGACCTTAATCATAGAGCTCGTAATAGTAATAGAGCCTCTACCTTCCAGCAAAGGTGACTAAGGAAAGGAAAGCGATGGAGGAGGAATTTGATGCGAGTAGCGATGTGATCTTTAACTATGGCTATAGCTACTGTGCCTTTGCGCACAATATATGCGGGAGTGAGCCCATGATCCCAGTCAGGATGCCTGATACGACGAAGCCGCTACCTCCAGAATTTTTTATCAACCCTCGATGCCCCCCAAGTGCTTCCTCCGACCTTCCCGATGCCACAGCTATTAGGGAGGAACCCTTGGCCGAGAGTCCTTCAACCGCTGGTGATTGAATAGACACTACCGGTCTCCACCGTGAGCGATGAGGAATCCAACGTTGTCACGAGGGCTAGGGTTTAAATTTTGGCGCCAGTTTGCCGAGCCGCTTTTATTTTGTTTCTTTGCCAGATTCACATTCCCGTAGACTCTTAATTTCTGTTTTTACCAAATGTGCTGAATTTGGTTGTGGATGAAATGGTTTCGTCGAATTTAGTCGTAGTCGTATAGCATAGATGGATAGCTAACTAGGCTTTGGGCCGGACGTGGTATCATTTGGGGTTTAATTATGAACCAGCTAAGAGTTAACCATTACTGGGCCGGATAGGTCATTAATTGTAATGCACTATCCGGAATTTTATGTGGACCAGTTAGATGTTATCTGTACAGGGCCGGATAGGTCATTTATTGCGCCATCCAAACTTTTATGAGGACCAGTTAGATGTTATCTATACTGGGCCGGATAGGTCATTTATTGCACCATCCGGACTTTGATGTTTACCCTGTACGATGAGGAAAATGGACAAAAATATGTGTAAATGTCGAGTCATCCTTTATTGATAATACCTTTTAAGATGTATGGCATTCCACATTCTAGGTACAGGGGTTCTATCAAGCTTGTCTAAAGCGTAAGATCCGGATTCGCCAGCTCGTGTTACTAGATACGGTCCTTCCTGGGCCATTGAACTTTTCAAATTGCCTACAAGATTTTCAAATACCTTTCTTGGGACTAGGTCTCCCGGCTCGAACATCCGGGGCTTCACCCGCTTGTTGTAAGAATTTTCCAGGCGGTGTTGGTAGGATGCTATACGGACTGCTGTGATTCTCGCAGGTCATCAACCGTGTCCAAGTCCTTGATTACAAACTCTGCATTTTCCTGCTTGGGAATTCCTATCCAGATGGTAGGCATGCTAATTTCTGTAGGGATTATAGCTTCCATCCCATAAGTAATCGCAAAGGGAGATATACCGGTAGATCGGCGAGCAGTAGTTTTGTAAGCCCAAAGTACCCCGGGAAGTTCATCCACCCATTTACCTTTAGCTGAATCCAACCGTTTTTTCAGGGCAATCAACGGTTTTATTGGGAGACTGCTTAGTCCATTGCTTTTATGGTCAATACCGGGTAGAGTACAGATGCTTTATTTTCACTCCCCGGCACTTTCGATAGACCCGGCTGTCGAATTGGGGACGTTGTCGGATACAATTGATCTGGGGATGCCAAAATGGCAAACGATATTTTTCCAGATAAACTGAGTAACATCTCTGTCTTTGATCGAAGAAAAGGCCTCAGCTTTTACCCATTTACTGAAATAGTCAGTTGCCACCAACAATAATTTCTTCTGAGTCGGGGCAGTAGGCAGCGGCCCGACTATATCAATCCCCCATTGGGAAAATGGCCAAGGGCTCGAGATGGAGATCAAGTCTTGCACTAGTGCGATTTCGTGGATGGGAGCTGTCGCTAAGTAACGATCACATTTTTCGATATAATTGCGTATTTCCGGGCCTCATGGTAGCCAACAGTACCCTCGAGTGTGAGCCCCAGGATGCCAGTGTTCTCGCTACCCAGATGATTTCCACATATTCCTCATGCGTCAAATTAACACATAGTGGCCTCCCGTTCAAGGCCATTTCAAATACGAACCACCCAGGGATTGTCTGAACAATTGTCCATCGATCAAGGAAAATCTAGCCGACCGGGACTTGCACTGCGGCCTTATCCTTCCTCACTGGGGAGTTCTCTCTGGTCGATGGTAGTGTATTACGGGTCCATCCATGAATATATTCCCATCTACCTGGCTTACTTGGGAGGGAGGGATTGAGGAAAACGGCTGATAGTAGATGGGCAGGAATATTGTTTCGGTTATTGGCAAAGAGGTGGCCACAACGGCCAAGGCATCTGCTTTATCATTGCAGTCCTTGGGAACATGTTCCAGTTTCAAGACTGAAAAACCGCCTAAGTGTTGTCTTACCTGGTAGACATATTTTTCCATTCGGGGGTCTCGGGATTCAAATTCTTTGTTGACTTGCCCGACGACTAATTGGGAATCACTTTAAACCAGGAGTTTGTCGGCAGACATGGCGGCTGCTAGATCAATTCCGGATAAGAGCATCTCCAACCACACTCAACAAAATAGCTACTTAAAATATATTTAAATATTCAATTCACTATTTTAGCTTAAAACTTTTAAAATTCACTCCAGCCACGCTCAGCAAAATAGCTTACTACTTCAACTAACTTTAACTAACTTTCAATAATATACTAAAATGCCACATCGCTTCAACACGAAGTTAAAGATAATGATGACGGTCGCCACGTCATCAAATTTTAATCTTTATATTTTTCAACGGTTATATTTACAACGATTATATTTACAACAGCCATATTTACAACGGTCATATTTTTAAAAATGTATAAATAAGACCTCCCTCTTCTCATTGTCATATAGCTCAAATTTATTTTACTAGTATTGAACTCATATTTCTTTGTTATGGCTTATGATGGTAAATGGAAGATTATTCTTAGTGATTCTGACTCCGATGATGAGTTGGAGATGTTAGCGGTTGCTGCTATGGCAATGGAGAAACTCAATATTGAGAATAGTTCCGCAATACGTCGTGGTTCTATTCAAGGTCATTATGTTATTTTTCGCAATCGAGTTGAAGGGCATGAGAGACTTTATCGTGATTATTTTGCTAAATCGCCTACCTATCCCCCAAATTTATTTCGAATGAGGTATCGAATGAATCGATCACTTTTCGCTCGTATTCTATCCAACATGGAAGTTTCTGATCCATACTTTGTCCAAAAAAATGATGTTGTCGGGAAATACTGGTCGCCTCCTTCAAAAGATGACTGTCGCTATAAGAATGCTTGCCTATGGAGTTGCAGTGGATGTTGTTGACGATTATGTGAGGATCGACGAAAGCACTGCCATAGAAAGTCTGCAAAGATTTGTATCGGCCATAGTAGCAATTTATTCTGAAGAGTACCTCAGGTCACCAAGCAGTGCAGACATTGCTAGATTATTAGCAATCGGTGAGAGACGTGGGTTTCCGGGGATGCTAGGTAGCATTGACTGCATCCATTGGAGATGGAAGAATTGTCCAATAGCATGGAAAGGTATGTACTCTGGTCATGTTCATGAACCAACAATTATTTTAGAAGCGGTGGCTTCATATGATCTATGGATTTGGCGAATGCCTGGGTTACCCGATCCCACAATGATATAAAATGTGGTAGAACGCCTTTGTTTTTACTCTTTTTGAAGGTAGGTTTTCTGTTAATTACTTCCGCCAATGGAAACGATTATACTATGGGATATTATCTATCGATGTTATATATCCAAAGTAGCCACGTCAAAACAATTTCATGTCCAAGAGGCAATAAGCAAATACATTTTGCACAAGCTCAAGAGTAAGCCAGAAAGGATTTTGAGAGAGCTTTTGGAGTGCTCCAAGCAAGATTTTCTATAGTTCGTGGACCTGCACGTTTCTGGAAACTTGAAGTGCTTAAGAATATTATGAAGGCATGCATAATATTGCATAACATGATTGTCGAGGATGAGAGGGACAATAATGAAATGGACTTTAGTTATGATGCATCGGATGGAATTCCTACTCCTACATTGATATCCGAACGGAGTTCAGAACTACTTCAATTTATTCATACTCAACATCGTATTCGAGACAGAGACACTCATTCGATACTCCAAACTGACGAAGCCGAAAGCACCTATGGAATATGCATGGAATGTTTTGGGCAAGAATATGCTATAAAAAACTTAATGTAGAATTTGAACTATTATGGTCTTTAATTCCAAGTTAGGCTTGCTTTTTGGTACTATTATTTTATTTTCTTTATTAAATTCTTTGATGTAATTTAATTCCAAGTTTGCATCATAGTCATCCCTTTTAAATCAATAACATAACTAATAAGAAATCAAAGGTCATTGCACTCAAATAAAAATAGTCAAATAAAAAAAAAAAACCAAATATTCAGTCATGATTTCCATCTAGATCAATAACATAAGTTGCTATCAATGAATAAGAAAAACTACATTTTATTTGCCACTCGATTTCCATCCGAGGCGCTCTTTAAAAATATTCAGCTTCGAATCGTATACATTTACACTCGGGATCTATCAACATTATTTTATGTTCCTCCTTCCATTTGCTCCTCGAGTTGTACCTCTTCTCTTGTTCAATGTGCCCACCTTCTCGTTCAACAACTAACTCTCTTTGCTCGACAAACCACCATTTTTTCCATGTAAGTGACTTTCTTCTCCACCATCTTCTTTTCTCCTCCTTCATTTCTTCAAACAATTTCATGAAATAGGTTGAACTTCACCATCGCCTTCGTAGTTTGCTCTTTGACTTTCTTGCTCGCTACGCCCCTTCCAATCGCTTCCAAGCCCCTACCGCCGTCTCTCTATGTTTACCGATTCTCGGTGTCAAGGATTAGAGCCGCTGGGGAGTTGCACCACTTTTTTGTTTTTTTGCTTGGACTGAGAATCCTCCATCCATTTTCGTTATGTTGTAACTCCTTCCAACAATGTTCAAATGGAAAAGAGGATTTATGAAGTCTCTTGTACACTGCTTTTACATCACTCGACCTGAAAATCAGATAATAATGCTTTCACGTATCATAAAGAAAATTGTATAATAATATTATGTATCATAATAATATTTTCACACTTATAATTAAAATACACTCATACCTTGTCTTTCTCAGTCATACCACTTTGATTCAACCTTTCAATTTGGTCAAAACAGCCACAAAATTTATTGGTGGCTAGTTGAATTGTCGACCGACGATTCATCAAAGAAACTTGATTTCGATTACAATCTGACTGGGTTGAAGTACTCCCAAACCCTTTGCTAATACCTTTTAGATTTTTGCTCATTCCCATGCATGGCATCCACACTAATATTCAGACAACCCGAGATTAAAACTAAGTCCTCCTCAATTGAAAAGTTGCCGCCTCGAAACTTTTTGGTGGTTGATTCTATTTGAGGTGATATTGGTGAAGACTGGCTTATTTGTTCTATTGATTGAGTGTTAAACTCACCTACGTTTGTTCCCTCATTCAATAGATTGGTAATGTAATATCCATGAAACATCCATCAAAAACTTACATTGTTGATGAAAAAGTGTGCATAAAGGTTAACTACATAAAAGTACATCTATATACATGCATAGAAAGAATTGACACCAAATCCAAATAGGGCTTAAAGTAATAATCCTGAATCAAGTTACCTAATGTGGGCATATTAATTCTAACAAGAAACAACAAGAACTTGAACAACCACTACTTTGGAAGGATTAAAGGTGAACAACATGGAGTTTTCATAACAGTATTAATATAAAAATTATCTTAAATACAAAAAAATCACGATAAACAACTTAATATGATGCAATAGCCAATAGCATTACCAAAATTATCTCAAATACCAAAAAATTATGATATAATAACTAATATGAACACATCATAATTAAATTGCACAAGCAAAAAAGATAAATTTACTCAACAATTTTAAGTGACTCCAATGCTTAGAGCTCAATGATTAACTTTGACTATGGCTCCGTACATTAACAATAATAGTATCGCGAGGAGCTTCACCCAGACTTCATCCTATTCCCATAAATTAAACCACACCTAGAGGCATAAAAGCCTATGCAATACATCAATAACTTACAATTTATTACACTATAAAGCATACTCGAGCCATGTTTGTGGACTGGTCAAATTGAACCATCCTACAAAAATCTGCGGGTGTTACTTAAAGATACCTAAGGAACCATCATTTCAATATACTTTCCCCTCATAAAAATTTCCACCGAAAGCTCGTTCTACATGCTATATACTTGTTTCTTCCCATATCTCAAACCATATTGCAAAATTTGTACCACTCTCACTTTTGCAAAGAAACAATAAAATCAAAATACAGGGCAACGCCAATATGACATATCAGACAAAATTTTTGGATAATACAACAAAAAGGACAATAGTATTTTCCTTTTACTTTCTACATCATTTAAAACTAGCCCATTCAACCCCTTGCACATAAAATAAATCTTTTAAGATTTCATGAATTCAAGTTTTCACTGCCCCAATTTGGGGTTTTTCTGCCAGACACCCATAAAACCGGGATCAACCAATTCGCCATCAAAGATATAAAACAAAATTAGAACCATAAAGTTTCCATCTGCGACATCCCAACAAATTACAAAACCCTTAAAAGCATCCATTGGGAACATAGCTTTATGGGTCATTGCCATTTTCAATGAAACAATCAATTACGACACAACGAACAAAACTGGAAAACAGCACCAGAATAAAACAATCAAACACAAATACAAAGTTAAAAAGATGAAAATATTAATTAAAGAAGGGGAAACCAAAAAAAGGAAAATAAAATAAAATAGAGAAGGACCAAAAAGAAAAAACCTTCAGGAAGAACAAGTTTGAAATGCGCATGAGGTCCGTTGTTGATGTAGCGAAGAAAGAGAGGGAGATGTAAGAAGAGGAAGAGGGAGAAGGATTGAGGGATGCCATAGGACGTTTACGCCAATCTTGGGCCGAGATGATTCATCGGGACTGCACACCATCACGACCGTCATTTTGCCAACGACTTCCCGACGAATCACTGGCTACGATCAACAATACCTGAGGCGATGGTGTCGGTTTTGGTGGTCGGCAGGTCACTGGATCCAAAGTGATCTGTAGAAGACGTTGGCCGTGATTTCGAGAGAGATCTCACGAGCGAAACGCCGGGCTACATTTGTCGAGGGAGAAGCGTGAGGAGCCAAAATCACGAGCGGGTAGCGAGCTTGATTGAGCCTATGTTTTTTTTTGAATTGATTCAACAAAATAGCTAAAATAGCTATTTGTTGAGCCCTTGAGATGCTTTAAGAGAACTTCATATTCTAACTCATTATGGAGGCGTTTGAAGCCTAACCGGATTGCTTGTTCGATTCTTTCACTCGGGTAGGGATTTCACCGCACTGTACCCCGCTCCAATATTCTGACGTCCGCCTACATTAAATTAAGTGTCCACTAATTTGAGCTTTCTTTGGGTGTTTCGTGACTGTGGATTTCGCTTATGAAGCTTCCACTAAAACCTATCCTTTTTTTTATATCCCATGCTTGTACCGGATGTCGATCGCTTAACTGATAGCCCCAAAGAAGCCATTCTACCGTAGAAGCTCCAAGCCATAGAGTGTTTCGAGAGGATGGTCGGCACCACAATGGGTGTGCCTGAAATAAGGGCGCAGCTTCGGTCGCTATCTCTGAGGGCTAAGGCTAAATTGCCAAGGTGACTATACCTAGTTTCAGCGTCGGCTAGGGATTTGCTGACGAAGAACACTAGCTTCTACCTTCTGTCGTTATTTTCTTTGAATAGGGCAACACTTACCGCTACCGAGACTCCACAACATGTTAAAAGCGCCTCGCCGGTGGTCGTGACTAGCGAGAATCGAGGCTCGCTAAGTATATTTGATCTGGGTGAAGGCCCGATCACACTCTTTATTCCATCCGGCCAAGTTGGCTTCCTTAAGAATGGCGAAAAATGGCTTTAGGCGGTCTGTGAACTGTGCATTTTAACAAAACCGTATTTGAGAGCTTGGGAGAGGGGAAAACTAGGGCTTTAGAGAGAAGAAGAGAATTTGATGAGAATCTCTTCAAGTTTGCTCAAGTTCTAGCACGGGAAGCGATAGCAGTAGAGCTAAGGCTTGGAGAACAGTGATTCAAGGTAAGAACACAAACCCTAGAATTTTCTTTTAATGATGTTTGAGTTGGGAAAACCCTAAATCATCCATGGGATTTGCTTGTGATTGGTTTAGGATGATATTAGGATGTTATTAGGAGTGATTGACATGATTTATTTTGAGTTTTGAGGTGTTTTGGAAGAAAATCACGAAGAGGAAATTATGGTGTTTCAAAGGAGATGCTGTCCAAATTTTTCCAAACTCATGTTTTTGTTTTGGCCATAACTTGGTCATTTCTTATCCTAATTGAGTGATTCAAATTGCTAAGTACACTAGAATTATAGTAGAACAAAATCCCTGAAGTAAGGGTACCCAAATTTGGACCCAATTGGACCCAGAAATTCGTTGAAGTGATGCTCTGTTTCGGATAAATTTCTGGTTCAATTCTGAAACAGTTATGTGTTTTGGAATAGTTTTGGTATTTAGGTCATAAGCTGAAGCCACCCATCCTAATTGAGTGATTCAAATTTCTGGGTAAACTAGACTTCTAGGATAATAATTTACTTGAAGGAAGGGTATACAAATTGTAACCCCAAAGTACCCATAAATCCTTCAAAAAGGGAGCTATGTGCTAGAAAAAAATCTGCTTCTGTTTTGCAAATTAGAGTAGTCTGAATGTAAAATTCCATAACTTGAGTTTTTGTGATCCAAATTGGATGATTCCAATTGGAGGGGAAACCTAAGAACCATATATTCAAATGAGCAGGACCATTACCAATTTATGGAGTTAAGACCCTGGAAATTGAGAAAATAGTAGGTAATCGAGTAGCTGGGTGATACCGACCAGTTTGGCATAAAGATGTCATAACTTGTGTTTGGGTGATCCAAAATGAGATGATTCAAATTCTACTACAAATAGATCTCACAGAGATATAATTTTTCAGAAGGATGTATGAGGCAAAATATGACCTCAATTGTCCCCAGAAAATTTGACAAGTGAGGTGTATTGGGTGACATCAACCTAAACAAAAATCCTAGAATGCACAAAATGATTTTTTCTTTTGGTTGCCTCTTGATTGCGAAATATGTGTGATGGATTAGGGCCAACGAGGAGGAAAGTCCGAGTTGAGGTCGAGATTCCGGTGACGTAGGAACAAAAGGCCCATAATCTTTTGGGTTTGTTCTATCTACTTCTATTCCTCGCTTCAATTTTTGCATGTTTCGTTTCTATATTCCTATTTCAATATTGAGCGCTTGCTCTAAAAACGCATGCTAAAAGATATCAATTGTTTTGAATGATTTGAAGGAATTTGGGATATAAAATGTTTGCATATGAAAACCGTATGACTATTGAAAGTGAACTATTTATACAAACGTATATTGTACCGTACTTTGCTATAAAAGATTCAACCTTCTTAATAGAAGGTTAACCGCTTAGTTCAGATATGCATGAATTGCATACCAATGGGGTGGTCAAATTAGCGCATCGCGAATGATTGTTTTGATGTGTCACCCGTCGTTGTTCTAGCTGATTCATATCGATAGTGTCTACTATTTGATTGTTATAACTGCACCAGCCGCCAATGGATCGTGACCGTGTTATAAAATCGTTTTATACCAAACATAGCCAAATGGATCGCGGTTTCATTTAATTTAACATCCTCGTATATAAGACATAGGTTAAATTCGTTGCGCATAATCAATCGATTTGCATAACTCGAATTGAATTGCATAATCGAATCTGAATTTACGATCATATTTGAATTGATTTTAGATCGCGAAATAATCGAATACGAAAATATAATTCGGGGATGATCAATGAACTGTAATTCGATTGTATATATATATATATATATATATATATATATATATATATATATATATATATATATATTATATATATATATATATATATATATATATATATATATATAACAAGTATATGTATTGTATTTACATTGATCATCCATAAAGGTTTGAAAGTTTTGAATTGTTAAATTGTATGATTTATTTTAAATGAAATGAAGAATGGATGATAGAACCACTAAGCATGAAATGCTTAGCGATTGGCTTTACCAACGCTATGCGCATCGAGGATAGATAAGTGAATTGTGAAAGGGCAAGATCGGTACAGTAGTCACCGAGAAAGAATCAGAGATGCGCCACATATGCATTAATATCATTTCGAGCATGACTTTATCTTCGTATTTTAAAATAATTACTTAAACAACGTTGTATAATATTCAAAGGCATGGTATGCCATTTTGTAAATGAATTGTTTAAATGTTTATAGCTCTACCAGAATGAACGAAAAAAACGCTCTACATATTTGAAATGGTTTGAATGAAATGTGTTTTAAAATGGGTGTGTTACACTGTAAGGGGGCCAACCTGGCTTGGCCGCTTATTATACCCCCTTTTCCTCGATTGAGTCAGGAGATTCTAAAATAGCTTGAAGCTGGGCGGGGTTAGCCTCTATTCCTCTATGAGTCATCATGAATCCTAGGAACCTGCCTGCACTGAGCCCGAATGCACACTTCGTAGGGTTAAGTTTCATGTCATATGCCCTAAGGAGCTCAAAAGCTTGGTTGTGTGTGTAAGTGTGATCCGTGCCTCGACTTGACTAACATATCATCGATATACACTTCCATATTTTTTCCGAAAAAAAAGCAAATCTGGCCGAAACATCTTAAAGCTACGCCTCTAGTAGGTGGCTCCGACATTCTTTAACCCGAATGGTATTACAAGAGGCAAAAAGAGCCCTGCGGTGGGGTGATAAAGATGTTTTCTCCGTGATCGTGGTACACGGGATGCGATGATACCAAAATGCATCTGTGTGAAGGGACACATGCTATGCTCCTACGATGGCCAACTATCTGATCTATGTTGGGTAAAGGAAAACTGTCCTTAGGACGTGCATCATTAAGATCCGTATAGTCTACGCATACTCTCCACTTAACCCCTTTCTTTGGAACTACCACCACGTTGGCAAGCCATTCCGGATATTTGACTTCTCTGATAAACCCAACTTTCAAAAGATTATCCACTTCATCGATGACTTGATGGTGGTCCCGGTGGGAGCCTTACCCTTTGCCTAATATCCAGCGTGACCCGACAACATTTAGCTTGGCGGGAAGCATGCACCCGGGTTCCCATCATATCTGAATGGGTCCAGGCGAATACATCGATGTTAGCTTGTAGTATTTGTTGCAATCGTGCCATTTCCTCTCTGGACAGGAGGGAACTAACATAGGTGCACTTACCGGGCCCCCCTATGAGTATGGACTCTAGAGGATCTACTGCCAACTGCTCCCTGTCTTCCACAGTGGCCCGAGCAACGATCTGTGATTACTATTATGAGGATTGAATTTCGGGGGGCGAGCCATTGGAGGTTTCACCTTTTTCAAGCTCCTGCACTGACAGCTGATAACATTAACGAGCAGCTAATTGGCTACCCTGGAGATCGACTTGCCCCGATGCAATCAAATAACCAATAGTTTAGTGGTAGGTTGAGGGGACTACTTTTATAGCGTGCACCACAGTTCTACTTATGATAAGATATAGAACCTAAGTCCTCAACCACCGAAAAACAACACTTGTCGTGTCACCGACCCTCGCTTTGACGAAAGAACACATCGCCCACCATCGCGTGGTGGCTTCGCTGAACCCAAACAAAATTTCGCCACGAACCGAGATGGTCAAGCGACTTTCATCCGTTGGAAAGCGCCGAGGCGCAAAGAAATCGTCGCGGCCGCCAGGATCAATAAGGACTCGCAGCACATCAAAATTGTTAATACACAGTAAGTAATAAGCGCATCATAATGAGGCGCAATGACCCCGGGCTCGCGATAGAGGAAAGGATATGGACCGCCAACCCATCAATTGTCAGCGCGCTCCGTGGTACTAATGGCGTTTATCGCTCTAACCGGAGTCGCTAGCAGAGCATTTTTCTTCTCTATAGTTCGACTGGTATCGGGTCACGGCCCGCCTCCCAATACATGAAGTTGATGCAGGGCGCGGTTCGCACGAGTGTTCAGCGCCAACAATTGCTCGTTGGTTACAAGCTCTATACCGTTGCCTAGCTCCCAAATATACTTAAGGTGCTCTACCCGAATCAAGTTTTCTACCAGAACGGTAGTTTTGGCAAAGGTTGGTTTCATGGTCGTGGTCCCCGTGGTAACGTGAATCTTAAGGATCAATCGCATTGGTCCTATTACGCTCTCATTTGAGGGTTATTTTAAAATCTAAGCACCTTGATGAGGTAAATGAGTCGGGTCATAAGAGATGTCGAGAGGGTGAATCGAGTGAGGCTCCCTTTTTTTATGACCGTTTCGGGAGCGCTTTGATTCTGTTCTAGCTACCTTTCTCTGCTCAGCTCGCCCCTATGGCCGCTTTGTCGCTCGAACAATTATCATCACCGGTCCCAGCTTCGTATATTATCCCTCCTGGGCAGGAATACTATTCGTCTCGTCGATACGCTTCTTCCATCAGGCGGGTGGATCCAGGATGTAGACCGACGTAAAGGGGTAGTCTACCAAGCTTCTTTGGAAGTTTTGCAAGACTGCGTTCATGCTATAAATATCAATTTGTTGGACAACTTATCCAAATCTACGGGTGAAATCCCGGATAGATTCATCTTCCCACTTGAGGATGGCCTGTATGAACCTGATGTTCTTCTGGCCTGACCAAACATGCGATCAGATGAACGCTGCCCATAGCTCGAATGAGTTTATATAGGATCCTCTGAGTTTCGAACCAGGCCGAGCGGGCCCTTTAGGGTCGGGCCGAATACCAGTATAAGAGGTCAGGCCTTTTCCGCGCTAAGAATCATCGCTTCTCGTTAAAATGTAGCATATGGTCAGATCTGCCTGGGCGAGCCATCGTACATTGCAAATGATGGTATAATGAAGCACTGGGGGAAGTGGGCGAGCTCGTAATCCTAAAAATATGTGGCCTAGGGTAGGAGAGCAAATCCTCTGGCCCTCGGACAGCGGAGAAAGAAACCAAATGCGAGATGAAGGCTGCCCCGAATGGGTGATGCATGGGCGGAAATTGAGGAGTCATACCCCCTGTAACGCC
This sequence comes from Tetrastigma voinierianum, assembly GCA_016808115.1. Taxonomy (NCBI): domain Eukaryota; kingdom Viridiplantae; phylum Streptophyta; class Magnoliopsida; order Vitales; family Vitaceae; genus Tetrastigma; species Tetrastigma voinierianum. The sequence continues at coordinate 229,105 of JAEQBH010006967.1, read as the reverse complement.
CCAAAAATACCCTAGAATTGTTATAATAATTTTATTATATATTCCGAATATAAGTTGAACTGACTTGGGTATTTTCCGGGAATTGTTAAATGAATACTGATTTAAATGATTGTATGACAAAAGGTCAAATGCAAATGATTTGTGATTGAGTGATATATGCTAAATGAGAATTGATTGCACCCGAAAATTAACCCAAGTGAAAAAAGGCAAAATTAGAATTTGTAAAATAAGGACCTAAAGGTCTAATGAAAATGGGTTTAAAGGCCAAAGTGAATTAAATGATAAGTGGGTTAAATAGAATTTGAGCAAACTTAAGTCAAAAATGGATTTACTGGGTTGTATTCAATAAGGCCTTAAGAGGATTTTGACTTAAAGACCAAAAATGGTCTAAGATAACCATTTGCCAAAAAGGTTTTTGAGAGAGGGTTTGAGAGGAGAATAAATGGGTGTTAGGACAAGAAGAGAAAATCAAACTCAGCGATTCATTTTTGTTCAAGACTTTTCAAGAAGGAAGAGGAAGAAGTTAGAGAAAGTGATTTAAGTGAAAAGAGGTAAGAACACAAGCCCTAGTTTTCCTCTTGCGGATTTTGATGTTTCGCTTGAAAACCCTAAACATTCATGTTTTGTTTGTGGTTGGTTTAGATGATATTAGGGATGTTATCGGGAGAGTTTCTTTTGAGTTTTGGTTTGATTTTGAGGTGTTTTGGAATAAAATCACAAAGAGGAAATGGTGAAGTTTCAAAGGAGAAGCAGTCAAAAGTTTTTCAAACTCATGTTTTGTTTTAACCATAACTTGGTCATTACTCATCCAAATTGAGTGATTCAATTTAAAGGATATACTAGACGTCTAGGAGAACAAATCTCCCTGAAATAGATGTACCCAGATTTGGAACCATTGAACCCAAAAATTCGTTGAAGTGATGCTCTGTTTCAGATAAAATTTCTGGTACTTCCGTATAAGGATAAGTTCCGCAATACCAGTATATGTTCCGTAATATCTTTGTAGTACCTACGGGTACCTCCGAACAAGTGTAAACTCCGTAGTATAAGTATAAGCCTTGTAGTACCTAAGGATACCTCTGTATAAGCATAAGTTCTGTAAACTCCTACTGGGATTCAGAGCAGAGATAGTATCAAGATGTGTATAAGTATCTCTCGTATACATAAGCTCAGAATTCCTACTGGAGATCAACAAGTATAAATATGAGTATGTGGATAAGTACTCCAGAGGCATATGTATAAGCTCGGGCCTCGCATACGAGGAAATCTATATAAGTATGCGCTCCTACGGAGATAAGTAGGCATGTGTCCTACTGGGAGATAAGTATAAGTCTCCGTTATAAGTGTGTTCTAGTAAGTATAAGATAAGAAGTATAGTAAGTACTCTGGTGAATAAGCTCAGAATCTCTATGGAGATCCGAATAAAGTATAAGTCTCAGATAAGCATAAGTAATTGTATAAGTTCATTATATGAATGCATGAAAATTCCTGAGACCGTTATTGTTTTATGCTTTAAATGTGTATATGCATAAGACATGTTTCCTCTAATTAAGCGCAAAGCTTAGCACGGTTTTTGTCCGTGTAGGCAGCTGTGGAGATGCCCACCAAAAGCTTCGCATACAGCCGGGCCACAAGACACTAGTAGGGGCTCACCACGCATTCGCGCCCGATTCAGAACGTAAGCACAGCTTTAGATTGTAAATGGGACTTGGTAAATGTGTATAGATTTTGATGGACACCACTCCGGTGGTAGTTCTTTTGATATGTATATGATATTTTGATTTTGTTATAAAAAAAAATTAAAAAAAAAAACAAGTAAAGAGTCCCAGTATATAGTCTCACGCTCGAACCCTGGCTTCGATCCACTAACTGCCTGACCCGAATCTGGTGTGACAAGTCGTATCGTAGCCTAGGTTTGTGCATTTCTCCGATAAGTCTCGTGATTAAGGATGTACCTACATAGTAATGTGTTTACTTAATGTTGGTCCTTGTCCTCAGAGTATTGACTAGAGAATGAATAAACCCAATCTAGCTGAAAGATTAGGACAAAGATTTAGTTCCCTTGATGGAGCCTCATTGCCTGGCTTTGCAGTTATACCAGATTTGAATAGTATGTCAAGTTACAAGAGATAGTTCAGTTAGTCAGTGTTGGAGACAAGATTAATTATGCCATATATGAAAATGGAAGTTTTGGTACGGGGGCATAGTACCCTCATCTCTTCAGTTCAGGAAAAATTTCGAGGACGAAATTTATTTTAAGGGGGGGAGAATTGTAACGCCTCGAATATACCCTAGTCAAGCTGACATGTTTAAGATATTTTGTGCTAGATAATTTGAATGTTTCGTGATTTAAACAAGTAAACATGAAATTGAGGAACCGTGAAATTATACATACTTAAGGGCAAATATGTAATTTTGCCAAAAGGGCCATAGAAGTCAAAAGATGAAAGGCTATGGGTTAAAATAGAATTATGTCTAAGTTGATTCAAAAGAGAAGAACCTAAGGACCTAAATGCAAAATGAAAACTTAACCAAAAAAAAAAAAGGGTTTTTGAGAGCCAAACAAGGCCTTCAAGATATTTTTTTGATTAAGACCAAAATTGGTCTCTTTTAAAGAGGAACAAAACCGTGGAGGAGAGAAGAGGAGAAGGGGAGAATAAGAAGAAGAAGAGGAAGAGGAAAGAAGAAGAGAAGCTGCAAAAGGTATGGATTTCTATGGATTTTTGCATATGATTTTTACATGGAAAGTAAGGATCTTATGGTTTTTGTATGAAATTCTAGGAAATTTTATGAGCTTCAAAACTCAGTGGTTTTGATAGGGATTTCATCCCTAACCCAAAATTCTCGAGAGTAAGTGGGTAAAAACCCTTACACTGGTACAAGAAAAACATGGAATCCTCCCTTTAAGGTTGGATTCATGGTGTAATTGAAAGCAATTGAGTTAGGGTTTAGAACAAACCCTAACTAATCTTCATGTTTGGTTTGTGTATGGGTTATGACTCATATTAGAGTTGTTTTTGGGAGAAATTCATGGAAGATTTTTGAGGAAAGATATGTAATAAAGGATGAATTGAGTAAAATTGAGATTTCAAGATGCATTGAGGTTTTAAGGTGTGTATAGAGTATTGAGTTGATGTGGTAGCAATACATGGAAAAGGAAGAAAACCCATGCCCCGGGCAAAATTGAGGGTCAGACCCAGACAGTCGTAGTCAGACTCAGACACAGAGTTATGTTTTTCTTTATTTGACCAAGAGTTCAGATTTTGGCCATAACTTGCTCATTTCTTATCCGATTTGAGTTATTCAAGTTTCTGGTTAAACTAAACTTCAAGTAGAACCAAACATCTTGAAATAGGTACCCTCTAATTCCTACTCTATGTGGCTCAAAATTAACTCAAAATGGGGCTATGTTCAAGCCACTGTTCGCTTGAACATAGTGTAGTCCCTATTGTTTCTGGACGAATTTGAGTCTGCAAGGTTCATTTGGGTGATTCAGCCGTGAGGAGAACCCCAAGACCTTAGCTTTTAAAAGAGTATAAAGAGATAGTGCCAAATATGAAGTTAAGACCCTCGAAAATGAGTATTACAAACTGTCCCTAGTGTAATTTCCAGAATTGACTACTTGACATGAAATGCCATGTAACTTTTAGTTTGATTTATCCACTCGAATGACTCACTTAAGTAAAATAGATTCATAGAGGGACAAGAATACATGGAATGATGTGTGAATACATATATTTATACTGTACAAGTATATGAAATGTCATATGTGGGACAGGCATGAGACAAGAAAAGTATGAAATGAAATATGTAAGACGCTGCTCACGAAACACGGACACGATACGAAACATGAAAACGAACTTAAATACGAATAATAATGAAGGAAAACATTAAGATCACATAACGACAAGAAATGCTAGAAGCTCGAAAGACATATAACACAGGCATGACTACCTAGAATCTGGGTAAAATGAATGAGTGGATCGCTTCCGATCAAGCACAAGACTCTCGACAAGACTTCCCAGACTCATGAAGGTTACAAGACTTCATATAATTGGCAAAGACTCCGGTCAAGACTCAGACTGACATTAGTGCTACTTGACTCAAGGTCAAGATTTCAGATTCCCGATTAGTGCTACTAAGACTGCTCAAAGGTTTCAAGACTTCACAGCTACTATGACCAAGATCAGACAGACCTTCTGCAATTTATCAGGTTCCGTCCCACTACTCTTTATGATCGGGTCCGTAGCGTCAAACAACGCTTATATGGATAAGACTAATAAAGAATAAGAGTAAAGATCCGAATGTACCTCTCAGACTGGCTCGCGGGTACCTACTGCAATTCCTGTGATTTGATTAATCAGTACCCACCTGTACTCCCAGACAAGAAATAAGAGGAGTTCCGTGAAGACCCACCCAGTACTCGATCGCAAAATAAGCACAATAGTACCCACGAAGACTTCAGATCTGCAGTATCAAGCATGTCTCCAGAACATAAGTATAAGTCCAAAGAGGTACCCCACTGCATTCCCGCATAATAAATCCTCATAGTACCTACTAGTACTTCCGCATCTAAGAGTAAGCATAAGTTCCAGAATATAAGCATAAGTCCGTTGGTACCTATGGGTACCTCCTCGTATAAGGAACTGTAGTACCCACGGGTACTTTTGTACTTAATAAGCCCGTGATAAGATCCGAAAATACAAGAATAAGCCTCAGAACACAAAGATAAGACCAGAAGACAAGTATATGTCTGTGAATACAAGTATAAGATCCGAAATACAAGCATATGCTCTGTAATACAAGAATAAGATCCAAAGTACAAGAATAAGTATAAGTTCTCGTAGAGGTACCTACGTACTTCAGATTCGACACTCTCTCGTAGTACCTACTAGTACTTCAGATTCATTAATTTATATACCTACGAAAGTACTCGTATAAGCTCCGTGATATGATAAACTCAAGAGGCACTTCACGGTACTTCCATATAAGGATAAGTCTCGCACCAAGATATGTTCCGTAATATCTCCTAGCACTCACTAGTACCTCCGAATACAGAACTCCGGTGAAGATAAGATAAGCCTCAGAGGTACCCAAGTGGTACCTCTCAGATAAGCATAAGTTCTCAGTAAACTCCTACCTGAGATCCGATGAGATAAGTATCACACGGTATAAGATTCAGATAAGATAAGCTCAGAACCCTACCGAGACTTAACAAGCATAAGTATGAGCATGCTGACAAGACTCAGATAAGATATGCATAAGCCCGCCCCGCATATGAGGAAATCCATATATACGCCTCTACTGAGATAAGTATAAATACATGTGTCCCCATGAGATAAGTATAAGTCTGTTATAAGTGTAAGCTCCGAGTAAGTATAAGATAAGAAGTATAGTAAGATAGTAATAAGCTCAGAATCTCATGGGAGATCCGAATATGTAAGTCTCAGATAAGCATAAGTAATTGTATAAGTTCATTTATATGAATGCATGAAAATTCCGAGACCGTTATTTGCTTTACGCTTAAATGCTAAGAGATGCATAAGACATATATGTTTCCCACTAAGCGTATAGCTTAGCACGGTTTTTAATCCGTAGAGGTATTGTGAGATGACATCCGAAGTTTTCCCGTGACATGAAATTTCTACTTCAAAGACACTAATAGGGTTCATCACAAAGAGATTCCGCGCACTCGATTTGTAAATGTAAAAGTACGCTTTTGTATTCAGAATGACCCTATGAAATGCAGATGATTTTGATGACACCACATGTGGGTGGGTTTTGATATGTATACGATATTTCGATTCTATTATAAAAATAAAATAAAATAAAAACAGGTGTAAAGAGTCCCAAGATAGGTTTCGTCTAACTCCTGCTCTGACCGGACCTGGTGTGTGACAAGATTGACATTGATCATCCAAAAGATTTTGAGTATTGTTTAGCAAAATTGCATGATTTGACTTAAACTGAAACTAAAGAATGGAATTTTATAGAACCACTAAGCATGAAAATGTTTAGCGTATTGTTTTATCAATGCGCAGGTATCGAGTGAACAGGAAAGAGATGCAAGATCGAGAAGCGTAGAGTCATTGAAAAGAGAATTGAGAAGTATGCTCCTACATATGCATATCACATATTTTTGAACATGAAAATATTTTGTAACCTACCAAGTTGAACTCTAAAATTATTTTGTATGCCATTTTTGGTTAAATGCATATTTTATAAATGAATTGTATTGAATTTGTTAATGTTTATGGGCTTGTCCCAAACTGAAAATGCTTCCGCAAAACTAAAATGTTTATATGAATGAAATGATTTCGATAAAGTGGAATTGAGCATCCCAGACTCAGTTCGGATCCACCAATCTAATGACCGGGGATTTGGTGCGACACTCTTGCCGAATTACACATATTCGGGGCCGTCCGACGATGCCCCGTCATTCACAGACGCGGGCGCGCGCCAATGACGGGCCAGCTTGATCTGCACGGGGCGCCTATTTGGATTCAAATTTCACGCTTGTTCGGGAGGTGAGCGGTCAAGGAGCGGAGAGCTGCCATAAGATAATTCGTCGTCTGCAGGGGGGTCACTTTCTCCCATGACGATGGGCTCTTTACCCTTATTTGGCTGAGCTAGGGGTGCAAGATGGATAGGCCCTCGCAGCTTTCACCCCTAAGCACCCCAAACTGTTCGGCAGACGCTCATTTTCCCCAGCCAGCGCTATGGTTCACAGACCAACACCTATCTCGCATGTTCCTCTTGCCGCGCTTCCATCTCTCGCGCCTCACGTGAGAAATCGATCTTCACGGGCTGGCTCGCTTGTTGCCGTATTACGGCGATAAACTCCGACGATCCGATGGAATGATCGGGAACTACCAAAGCTTCAGGGAATGGGAGATCACTTGGGATTTGGTGTACCTAAGCTCTCGCGTATAGCCTATGAGATTTCTTGCTCAAGCTCCTGCAGATCTGCGCACTAGGCTAACTTCAGTCATCAATCGTCGGCTAATGAACCAACCAACGAATGCCCGCAAACAAACAAGAGAACTACACAGATGCCCGTCGCCTCCGATGCTTAAGCTGGGATTAATCACTGGAGAGTGAAAACACCCTTCGCAGGTATGGAATCACGACCTTTTCCTTATGTTACTCTCTTATCCCAAGAGCGCGATTCATTTCCATGAAGAATGATCTCCTTCCCTAAATCCGAAGTGTGAAGACTTTTCGCGGGCGTTATAACTCATTCTCCTTTTAGATGGTCGTTTCGTCCGCAGATTTTCTCCGTCCTAATAAATACTCACAACCCTCGTATGGCGCGCGTGACTTATACTCGTTAAAGTTCAGAAAAATCATCCGAATGTCTTTTTAAAGATGATAACCGCCACGAAAAGCATCAGATCCAAGCGGCATATGCCCTACCCGACAAATGTATGTTCGACCTCGTCTTACGAAGCGACGTGTTCGTAGATCGCCATCGCCCTATATCCCGCCGTCGAGGTTTGTCGCACGTGAGTAATTTGCCCGCTTCACAGACTCCACACTTACGTTTTATCTTCTTAAAACGCCAACATTTTATCATATGATATAAGTACGGCGGTCGATTTTGATTTTATATTGAGCTAAACCCTAAACAAAAAAGACTTCAATAATATTAAATTCAAATCCACCATAAAATGGAACTTCACCGTTTCGTGTCTTATGTGAAGCAATGTTGGGACGATTGACTTGGCTACTATAATCCTTTATCTTACTATTGATGGTTCTGATACATTTTCCATTTTCACCATGGATTCACTTTTTATTTTTAAAAAACTAATTTTAAAATTTAAGAGGTAAAAATTTTAATGATCACGTTTTAAAAATATTTTACAATGATTTTTGTATAAAATAAAAAATAAAATTTGTTAGTGTTCTATTAGTTTTAAAACATTTTCTAAATGGCTTCAATCATACATGTAAAGTTTCAATATATATATATAGTATATATATATATATATATATATATATATATATATATAACGTAGACAATGTCTTTTTCAACATATTACATGATAAGTCTGTGTTATGGAAATATTTGTCTTGTTCTTGACGTTTCTCCTCTGTAAGGATGTAACCAAACATTATCTGGAAATAGGGAGTTGAGTGTTGAAGATGGAAATTGGAAAGCGTGAGTGATAATGAGATAAAAAAAGGTTGAAGGAGGGATGAATCCATATCATTGAGACTTGAGAGGTCTTATACTAATATACTCCCTATCTTATCTTCTGAAACAAGGTGGCTGGCTGGCTGGCTGGCTGGCTGGCTGGCTGGGGGAGCCCACTCATGATTCTCTAATCTCTATATCTAATTTATCTATTCATGGTGGAAGCCTATCAAGTCCATTATGCCACTTCTTTCTCTGATTCCTCCTACCACTTCTTCAAAACCTGAAGAATATGTCTCCCTTTTGTACCATGACATATCTTAGGTTTTTTTTTTTTCTTCGATTAATTCATTTTGAGTATTGTTCTTTTTTAATTTTAAAAATTATTTAAAACCTAGTTCGAGGGGAATTTCTTCCCCTCCTATATAATAATATATATTGGAAAAAAGCATCCATGCTTCATTTTTAGTTTTTTTTCTTTATTTTTAAATTTTTTTAAAATCTTACTCAAATGGTAGATAAGGGAAGACCTTGGTAAGGCTCAAAGGTGGAATTTGGCCCCTGAATTTTTTTTTCTCAAAAATTTTTATGTGTTTCGGATTCAAACTTGGGAAGCTAAGCATGACCCTCTAAAATCCCCTAATTCTAGGGTGAGGTTTTTAGTCGTTGGATTTGACAAAATTTTGAAATCTTAAAATGCCCCCTTGAAGCCAATTTCTAAGTCCAACACTGTTGGTTCAAGTTCTTATAAAAATAGGGTATTAGAATCATGTGATGTAACTCATGTAAGTGAATATATCTTAAAAAAAGTTGATTGATTCCAAACCAAAACAGCTAGCCGAAGGTTGTCGTGGACCCGTGGGTCCTCGCTTTCTTTTTATTTATTAGCCATGGCTAAGATCCACCATTTCGGATTCGAATAGTGACGTAGCCAAAGCCAAAACATAAACAAAAGCAATGGCCTGAATGGGCTTCCACTCCATTTCAAAAACAATAACATTGGTATCCAGTGGGCCATCCCAAACGGAAGTATGGTCCACTACTCCCTTATAGTAATGAGTTTGGGCCCACTTGTCACCAAACGGGTCTTATCCAGTGGGCCCCAACATCGCATTGTATGGGTAGGCACCCCCATTCGCTCACCACCTCAAACTTCTCTTCTATTTTCATCCATAGATACTTTTGTGGACTCTATTCAATTTCTAAAGGAAATGAGACATTGACAGCTGAGCTGACTGACTGACTATAAATTCACTATTTTGTTGAATTAATATAATACTACGTGGGTTATTTTAGAATTAATTAATTGAAATGTATCTGACTGTTGTCAAGTTTAACAGAGTTTTTGAAAATCATTTATTTATATATAAATACTTTTGTTGCGCTAGCTGTGTGGTGTGTTACCATCTTTATCCAGCAAATGAAGAATAAAATATCTAACACTGGAAATTAAAAAAATAAATAAAAATAAAACTGAGCGCCTGTTTTGTCTTTTCTTTTGCTTGGAGATTAAAAAGCCACGTAAAGGAGAGAAGAGAGACCGGTTAACGGTTAACTTCATCGCTATTGGATTTGATGACGTGGATTTCACCAACTCCTCCATCTGCCACGTCAGCACTCTCATTCCCCCAGTTTTGGACAAATCTATGTTATTTAAAAAAAAATTACTAAAATAAGTTAAAAATCAAAATAATATACAAACCAGTGCGTTTTAACCACATCAAAGATAATATAAACAATTTCAGAATACTATTGTGACATTATTTTCATCACGTGACATTTCTCCAAATCTCATAGAGATGCAAAGTCCGCCGCGATATTATCCTTTACGATATACAATTATCACATTTCAATAAATGTCACAACACCACACGCTTATCGCACACCGGTACCGCTGGACGCAGGCTTTTGCGTGACGCGCGATATCGTCGTGAATATTCTTACCGACACCTCTATTTCAATAACGTCATAAATGCTCAGGTTGCCGCGATATCGCTTTATCATTTATCTCGTGCAACCTATTTGAGTTCACCTGCTGAAAGATTCTCAGGCTAATTCTAAAATTCCAATTTCGTATCGTAGCGCAAAATCGCTATTTTAATTACAAAATCGTACTCATTTAAAAATCCCGACCAATTTCGATCCTGACGACAAAACGAATCGCGACCACGCAATCTTCTCAACCTAGCTTAACACGCAAAATTTCATAATTTTCCGGCATTACCGAAATGACACGCCGGAAAGATCGCGCCACACAGAATCGATTTCACGACGAAAGACATGCATGCACTACGCACTACAAGCAGATGCAGTAAATAACGAAACGACAACCGCCGAAGACTAACTTCAATTCCTGCAGCGCCATTACGACGCGCATTATCTAATCGCTTTAAACGAATACACAAAGATATTGCAACAGCATTCCCACAAAATTGAAAGACCAAAAACGTGAAATAGAGAGAGGGGGATGCAGTAGCTCAGAAACAAATGCATGGCTTCTGCAGGTACCGACTTTCAGAATGCGACGATCCGACCGTCGCGCCTTCACAGCTAAGGAGAAATGTTCTACGCGACAGCTACGTGATTCGGACGAGCTTCAAACCCGGCGCAGATTTTCTCCCTACTGCGCTTTATTCCCATTTTAGCGCTTTTCGACCGTTTACTGAATTATACAAATGGAGGTTCATTGATCTATCCCAAAACTCGACCGAATCAAGTTAAAACTCTTCATTTTTCACATCCCATACCCGCAGAAATTTTCGTGGGTATACGTCGCCAATGGCTTAGTTGATTTTGCGGTATCGGATGTTTGTTTCGCAGATACAATAAACGGAATGCCTGATTTCGGTTCACTACAACCGCCGATTAGGATTTTTCTAATAGTAACCGAGGGTTTCACTATTCTCAAACGTTGTTCTAAAATCTATTTTTATGAAAATATTACACTGTACGAATGATTAAATTAAATCGCCACGTTGGATCACAAATTCGCCAGCCTAATTTACGCCGAATCGACACTACACGATACTTATCAAGGCTGATCAACATTATGCGAATATATTCACGCTGATATTGCTTGTACGCGATTGGGGATCGCGACTAACCCAGATATGCATTCCATACGCACCCAATATCCCTGCTAATATAAAGAGTTACCGCGACGACGAGTCTACAGAGAAACGACCCTATAAGAGTCTAAAAATGTTAGTGATCTGAGGGTAGTCCAAACTAAATATCAACCACGGAAATGCACAAATTGACATATATTCATCTGACAGAAATTGACAAACAAATAATATATATCAACTGCCTGAAATGTACCAATCAGACATATATTCATCTATACGTTTCACTAATAAAAACGAATATTCTCACAAGGCTTAGGCGAGTGAGAGAGCCCAAGGAGGACTCTGATCCGAAATTGGTCATGCGTATTATCATCCGGGGCAGGATCACATTCGTCAACGCCAAGGCTTAAATCAACATCAGACCGCACGTAGGCGCACAGCAGAGCCACTTGTGCGATTCTCCCATCGAGCTTTGAAATACCCCGTCGTGGGGAACCCTTTACGCGCATGCGAGAAGGCGGCGAGACGACTGGCCCTAGATTTATCACAAGAAAGTCGGACAAGGAAGCCAAGTGGTCAGACATGTATTAGAACTCTTAAGTTTAATATACGACAAGCAAGAGCAAAATATTAACTCTTGTAACTATCGTAAGACATAAGAGTGCTTCCTAGTCGGGTATGTACATCGAAAGCATCGCTTAGGCCCAAGTGGCCGACGGATATATATATCAGATATATCGTGAATCGCTTTTACGTGTATATGCGTGTGCATCAGATTAAGTGCAGGGTGGTACCGCATGTTTAGACTCGCCCGATTTCTCTGTTTCACGGTGAACCCGATGTCCACTTGTTGTATTCCGCGGTTGACTGCAGTCAACTATCCCGTTGGGGCCACAAATTTATATCGAGCCAGTATACAATACCTAGTGGAGCTCTGTCGGGTATCCATCACCACTGTGCGGCTTGACGCTTTATGCATGCGATAATGCAAACCTACATGACAGAAAATTTGTGCTTGTGTAGCCATGGTTGAGGAAGACATCACCACCAGGTGTATTCGATGTCAGTAGCCAGTACTGGATTACCTGTGAAAATCACGGATTAAAACTAGGACACTACGTGCACACACACATGCTTTAAGGCTAATTGGTGAATTATTGTGTGATTGATGAAGTGTTGTAACATTTGTGTGCTTAAGGATTAGCACATAGGTGTATTGAAATTTTGTTTGTGAGTTTTACAATAATAAAATCGAAACGAATAAATCAAATCAATTTATTTATTGGACGACAAAATAGAACACAAAATTTTACGTTGTTAGACGCTTTAAGTTTACGTTTCGTAAACTTGGAACAAAGGAAAGTGTGTTAAATAAATTTCATAAATTTATTTGGGTGAATGAAAGGAGAAATTTTAGTATGAAATTGGAAAGAAAATAAATTTTATAAAATTTATTTGGTTTAGAGGTGAAGAAATTTAATTTTTAAGGTTTTACAAAGGTAAAACTCGAAGAGGTACTAAATAAAATAAATTTTACTAAATTTATTTGGGTTGTTGGAAAATGAAAGAAATTTTGAAGGCAAAAAAAAAAATTTATAAATTTATTTGGTTACGAGGTGAGAAAATAATTTTCTAAGGTTTTATATGGTGTAAAATCGAAGAAACGAAGAAAATAAATTTGTAGATTTATTTGAGTGTTAAAGAAAATGGAAAAAAAAAATGATTTTTAGTGATTTTAGTGATTTTTTCCAATTGCTGGAAATAATGGAAAATATATAAATATATATTATAATGAAAAAAAAAAATCAGTGCAGAAACCGTTTTGGGCTACTGCCCAAACAATATTGTGAATTTGTATTGCAAGCCTTGCAATTGTATTGCAAGAGAGAGGGCTGGAAAAAATTGTATAAAATTGTATTGCAATACCATTTTGTGTCATAGAGAGGAAGGCTTGAGGATTGGAAATTGTATTGCAATACACAGATTAGCTGCAAGGATGCGAGTCGGGTTAAGAAAGTGTGTATTGCAGGAGGTGTTAGATTGTATTGTAGCATAGGGAGGAAAATTGTATTGCAAGCTGGAAATTGTATTGCAACCTTAGGTTGCTAGGTTCAAAGTGTATTGCAGGAAAGTGCAATGGCTAGGATTGTATTGCAATACAACAAAGTGTATTGCAAGAGAGTGCAGTGGCTAGAATTGTATTGTGACTTGAAGGGCTAGAAAGGAAATTGTATTGCAAGACAACAAGGGGCTGTTGGAAATGTGTTGCAATACAATTTTTGTATTGTGACCAACAGTAATCAGTGAACAGTAATTAGTGAACAGTAATCTATGAACAGTAATTGATGAATAGTAATTGTTGACCGGTCAAACTGTGAATAGTAAATTTCGAATTTTTTTTTTTTTTTTGAAAAATAACATCAAATAAAATAGGACAAAATTTTAGAAAAATAAAATTTTCAAAAATAAAATTTTGTTGATAAAAATGTTTTAAATGTAGGATTAATGCCTTGCATTACTCAAATGCAAGGACAATGTGTATACACCGACGATGCATTTAATACGGCTCGGGTCAGGCTTATGCCTGTGAGATACCAGATGTATTTAACTACCATCGGAAATCGCGATCGCGCGATTGCCGCGTGGCGAAATTATATACATGGTGTAACGCAGATGTGAAAAGGTGAATGCTACATATTAACTATGACCTTAGTGATTTGATAATGAAACGAATGTTAAAATCCTGGAATTTTATTGAAATAAATGAACTTAGTGGTTGGAATTTAGCTAATTAGGAAATGAACGGTCACCATGGTTGTTAAGTCTATTAGTAATTGCATGTTCATCATAAGACCGAAATGAAAATTAAATAATTTCGCTACTGAAATACGAGATGGCTAGTCGAATACGAGGACGTAGAGGGCGTCCACGTGGTACCGGGGTCGCACCACCGACATTCGACCACCATCAGATTTGGATCAACCAGCCTCGTTGAGGCCGTAGGTACAACCACGCTATCGCACGGCGTATAAAGGTGCAGACAGAAGATCCCAATAACCTCCGTGAGGTTTAGACGCATCATCCTCCGACCTTCACAGGGAGAGGATCCGCCGCCGGTCGACCATCGTCTACGCAGATCGGCAGAAAGTCATAGAAGGCCATGGAGATTACCGAGACGACCAGATTAGACTAGCCTTTTCTGGGCCTAGAGAATAAGGCCCAAATATGGTGGAAATGGGCAAGACCTCAGAGACCTGGGGAGGAGCCATCAGACGCGGAGTCTCACCTAGGGATTAAAGCAAGAATAAGAATGATAGGTCGAGGTTGCGAGTTAGAGATCTCAAGGACTCTACTCACAGTGGACCTGAGGATCATGGACATGTCAAAGTTCGATGTCATCCTAGGGATGGACCGGGCCGATAAATTTACGTGATCAAGTATCGAACAGGAGCGCATTTGAGGTTACCGCCTATACGCCAGACTCCGCATCAGATGAGATTTCTCGTGACAAGTAGCGACATTTCGCCTGCATAAAGATGTTTTGAGTCCAAGTGTTCGACAAGAAGGTTGGCTAGCGAGCCTTACCCTAGAGGATAAGGAGAGACCGGACTTGGACCTACCTCGAGTAGTGTGTGAGTATGTGGATGTTTTTCCAGATGAGCTACCCGACTACCCACATGTAGTAGACTCAGATCGAAGTCACACCCCGGTAATTCACCCATCTTTATGACCCGTGACAGATGGCACCACTGGAGTCGTAGGAACTCGTGAGTCCAGCTTACAAGAGCTATCAGACAAGGGTTTATTAGGATCGGCATTTCACTATGGTGCGCCTTTCGCCTCTAATTGCGAAGAAGAAAGGACCCCTTCGACCGTGAATTGGCTAAGGTACGCTGAACAGTGGCTATGATCCACCTGCACTCCACACGAGGATTGATGATTTATTTGACTGAGAGGAGCGCGAGTCTACTTCAAGATAGACCTTCGCACGGGTTACCATCAACCGGAGATTGCGGAGACAAATATCCTAAGACTGCTTAGACGCCGCTATGGGCACTCGAAGCCATCAAGTGATGCCCATCGATCGACACGCGCCGCCAGCGATTCATGGATCTCATGCATAGGGTGTTCCAACCCTATCTAGATCATTTTGTCGTAGTCTTTGTGGACGACATTTTGATCTACTCCGCCGCAGGGAGCATGAGTATCATTTCGAGGATCGCCTTACGCTTGCCGAGAGACCACACCGTATGCTGCTGGGCAGTAGTTTTAGCCATCGAGGGGAGATTCGGGACACGCGGGTGTCGACCGAGTGCTAGTAGACCTAGAGAAGGCTTGAGGCGCGATGCGTCGAGAGACCGACGTCACCTTCGAGATACGTAGTTTCGATCAATGGTATTACAGAGATTCGAGAATGGGCCGGGGTTGTCCATTCAAGGATTGCAGGATTCGCCTACGATACTGACCCAATGCCAACAATGGCCCTCACTACAAGAGAGAGAAATTACGATACTCGAACACTCTGATACCCAAGTTGGTAACAAGAGGGAGGATCAGCTTTCTCCTAGTTCGGGGAAGAGGCAGAAGATTTCTGCTTCACACTAGTTTCGGATCAAAGGCCGTGATCGGAAAGCATGAGCGACCTGGATCGCCCCTAGGAGACGTGGGATCCTGGAAGATCAGGGACAATGCACCCCGCTAGCCGTAGACAAGAGAGTATAAGCAATTCATTCCCTCCACACCCAAGAAGGTTAGAGGAACCAAGCCAGCCGGCAGGTGTTATACAAGCACTTCCAAAGAATACGTATAGCCGTAGGGGCCGTAATGTGGCCTAGCCGAAGGACACACGAGTCACAAGAACGTACGTAGTGGACCTTGGGTGATGTGACCTATCGTCAGAGATGTCGCCTGACATGGATGAGTTGACAACCATCGGTCAGTTGCATCAGACCCAGCCGGTTGTCATAATCGACACGCATGTGATTCGGGGCTGCCAGAGGTTAAGGCCTCAGGAGTAGCTTCGGCATAAACGTTCCTTCCTGGGTGGGCAGAGAGTCGACCGATAAAGGAGCCCGGGAGGACTCGAGATGAAAACACACGGCCAGGTTATCACGCCAGACTTAGAGTCGAGTGATGTGAGCCTGAGTGACTCGAGATGAAAAACACATTCGGCCAAAGTTATCACAATGCATCGAGAGTCGGAGGATAGGAGCCTGGGGTGACTCGAGGCTCGGAGCACTTTCGAAATCAGACGGGTGTTGTCAGCCGGCAAGGGCTCGGTGAATGGATGTCATGCATGGCATGGATTGAGTTGATACCCATTAGATCGGCCGCTGATTGTGACCTTGGAGAGGTTAGCTACTACACACCAAGCAAGGTCACAGAATGCGCGGATTACATACGGAGTTGGGAGGGCATGTCGCGAACATGTGTCCCGGATCATAAGGGTAGAGGATTAATCGGGCTCTATGGGAATTCGCCCACAACAATAGTTATCAGCGAAAGCGACGAATGGCACCATATGAGGCATTGCATGGCACTACGCAGTCACCGCTGTGATGGACCGAGGCGTGAGAGATCCATCACTAGTCCGGGATTTGATTAGAGACACCTCCGTGAAGCGTGAGCTTTATACGACAAATAGTTTCTCACCGCCAGAGCCTAGAAGAGCTTTTGCGCCGATATACGACGTCGACTTCTAGAGTTCGAGGTGGTCAGATCACGCTGAGGCGATGCCTACAGAGGAGCGGCCGTTCAGAAGCACCTGAAGCTATCACGATTCATCGGGCCTTCGAGATACTGAGCGGCATTACGCTGGCGCATCGTTACATACCGCCAAGATGTGTGTCCACGAGGTGTTTCACGCTCCACGCCTCCGAGATATACCCGTGATCCAAATTAGCGTGATCGTGAGAGATCGAGGTCGATACTGACGGACTTTCGGCGAGGACCTGCGGCATTTTGACACACGACTGTGTTTTACGACGCAAGACCGTGAGGCTACGGAGGTGCTATGGCAAGATCATGAAATGGCGAAATTAACGCGGAGCGCGGACACACGGCGGCTACCTATCCCTTCATAGGATGAAGGTACGCGCAGAAGCTGCTTAAGATGAATGACTAGTTTACATGCATGGTAGAGTGCATGCTGCATATGCATGTGTTCGGAGAAGATCATTTCGAATTTCTCGGACGTAAATTCCATCAAGGAGGGAGAATGTAAGACCCAGAAATTCCAATTTCGAATAGGGCAAATCGCGGATTTTAATTACAAAATTGTAATTTCTGCTAAAAATCGTGAATTAATTTCTGTGATCCTGATGACTAAACGAATTGGGTAACTGCTTGGAATCGCTCTCGCTAAATCTAGTTAACACGTGAAATTTCATAATTTTCCGAGACACGAGTTGACACGCCGAGGCATCAGCGCCGTGCCGTGAATCGATTCGGATGCGACTTAAAGGCACATATAGCGTACTCATGTACCATAAGTGGTATGAGTAGAGAATAATGAAACGGACGATCGGTAAATACCGAATTCACCTCGTGTTAAGGACATGATGGCATTATCGGAATCAGTTTTTAAACGGTATACATGTGCATAAATAGCGCCATCTCCCACAAATCAAAGACCAAAACGTGAAATAGAGAGAGGATGCGTAGGGCTAAAGAAAAACAAAACTGGGCGGCTTGCAGTAGTCTCTCGACTTCAGAGCAGTGACGACTCGACCGTCTACGGCCTTTCGGGCATGAGAATGTTCCCACGCGGACAGCTACGCGTGGACTCGGATCGGAGTTTCTTCAAACCTCGAGGTAGGATTTTCTTCCTACTGGGTTTTGTATTCCCATTTTTAGTGTTTTTCAATGTTCGAAATAACGGCGCCGGTGTCATTTGATCTGGCCCCAAAACTCGGGACCGAATTGTTAGAAACTCTTCGATTTTTCACATCCGTGATGCCCGTAGAAATTCTCGTATGGGTCGCCGTGGCAAGGGTTTGTGTTGATTTGGTATTGATGTTTGTCGCAGATACCAGCCTGAACGGCTCGATTTCGGGTTCACTAAGGAACTGCTAATTTAGGGATTTTTCTGAATAGCACCGAGGGTTTCACTATTCCCGAAACATTGCTCTAAAATCATATTGGCGAAAAATATTGTCAATCGGAAGGATTTTAAATTAAATCGCCGTGTTTGGATCATTAGCCAAAGCGAGCTAATTTTGATGTTTGGAATTGATTAATTACACGACATGATTGTGCTAATAATATTATGCGAATATATTCATGTTGATATAGTTCGCATGTGATTGCATCATTAATCCCGGCATGCAGACGCATTCCATATGCACCCGAAAGCATCCTAGAATATAGAGCAATAATGGGATGAAACAGAAAAACATCTCTGAGGGTAGTCTAAAAATGTTAATTATCTGGAGGTAATCCAACTAAATAATATATCAACCGGTCGAGCGGCCCAATGATATATATTCACTCCGAGGGTAGTCCACAACAATATATATCAATCGCCTGAGCTACCACCGATATATATTCACTCCGAGAGTTGCCTACTAATAAAACGTAATATACCTCATAATGGTGCCAGCGAGCGTGAGAGTCGGGGAGGACTCGATCCGAGCTGGTCAGCGCAGACATTCGCAGGATCACGCATTGCCAACGCTTGTTTAAATCGAACATTGCACCGCACTAGTGGGTGAGTAGCCCACTTGCATGCATTCTCCCATCGAGCTTTTAAATTTCTCACCCCGGGCCGTGGGAACCCTTTACGTGCACAGGAGAGCGATGGCACGACTGCCCTGTAGATTTATTGTTAAGAAAGCCTGATGTGGCTTTGGTGATCAGATACGATATAATCTCTTTAAGTTTAATATATGTATTGTTTAAGAGTAAAAAATATTAACTCTTGTAACTATCGCATATACCGGGTTTCCTAGTCAAGTACAAAAATATCGAAGATCGCTTCAGGCCCAAGTATCGTGAGATTGGATATATATTTGTATATATCGGACTGTCAGACAAGCATATGCAAGGTGATCAGATTGGGGTAGAGCCCCGCACAAAGGAGACTCGCCCGATTTCTAAAGTGGGTGCCTGCAAACCCGACCCACCAGATTCCGCGGTCGACGGCGAAATAACCCGACCCCCGGCTCTCGGCGTCACACCTTTTCATTCTTACGTGTGTTCCACCTTTTTTTCTGTTTGCAACTTTTTATTAAATGTCATAATGTTGACATTTTTACTTGAATTAGTTGAAATCCATTTGGTCCTTCATCATTCCGATTAGGCTTACTATTGTTATGTAACAACTAAACAATGTCATGACACTCATAAACTTGTCGCAACATTCATCCAAAATGAGTGTTAAGCAGGAATGTCACAACACCCCTAAATACCAACCGACAACTCACTGTATCGCGACAAACGTATTGGTATCACGACATTCGTTCCAAATGTTGATAATTGTACACAACGAGGGCAATGTCACGATAGACCTTGAAAATACAAGATTGAAATTGAAGGTCGCGACAATCAAAATAATGTCGCGACTGTCTCAATTCAATCTCAAAGGCAAAACCATAAGTTGAGCGTTGCAACAACATCACGACAATGTCCTATACAAATATGAAAGGCAACAATGTCACAACACGATTAGAATGTCGCGACACAAACGTGAAGAGTTCCTAGAGAAACAACTTAACATTGCCGCAACACTTCTAAACTTGTTGCAACATTCATCTAAAATGAGCATCGAGCAGGAATGTCACGATAATATCAATGATACCCTCAAGCACTCAAAAGAAGAACTCACAAGGTCACGAAGATCACATTCAAGATGCTGATTAATCAGACATCGTACGGGCAGCCACGACATACCTCAAGACACAAGATTATGTTACATGACAATCAAAATAACGCCAGAATACACGCAGATTACCGATGTAGACGCTAAGCATGACGCGCACTGGGCCGGCACATTTCGATTTTCAACTTATTTTAATAAATTTTTTTAAATAATGTATATTTGGAGTTTGGGACATATTTAAGTTATTTTGAAAAAAAAATATCAAAATATGTTAAATTATAAATAATGTCCTAACTAATGCGTTCTGAAAACTTTAGTCAATGACTACTTACATGACAATACAAAAAAATAAAACATTTTAAATTGCACAATTAGTGATTGCAGTATTAAGACAAAAGAAATTTTAATGCTAAAGTCAGTAACTATGGTATTACTATTCACATATTATTTTGATTTTCAACCTATATTAGTAAAAAAAAAATCAAAATAAATTATATATTTCCAAAGCTCGTATATTTGTAATTTGTCCAAAACTCACCATTTCCCTTACTCTCTCGATGCTTGTGTCCTCTACTCTCTCCCTTTGCTGAATCAGGCGGACTAATCATAGACAAATACATATCTTTTTGGACGTTATTACAAAAATACCTGACCCCGCCGGCTTGCCGGCTTCTTTCAAAATTTGATCTCAAATTTTATTTTAGAAAATCTGAAAACGTTTTAAGGGTGATTCGATTAATTGAACTTTTGGAAACTCCAAATTTTCAAATTTCGACCATTCATCAATTATTGATGTGATTTAACAAAAATATTTATTTACTTGCAAAAATAGCTACTCCTTTTAAGGAATAATATAAATACATGAAGCTATAAAAATATTTTTTATTCGCCACTAACTATTTTTAAGAAAAAACATAAAAAATATTAGATTCATGAATTTAATGGTATTTGATATCTTTTAACAAAATATTTCAACATTTAAATGGGATGAGGTATTTATGTCTAACTCAAGTGTTAACACATTCAACATTTCAAATAGATACAGTTTACTATCTTGAAACAAAAGTGTAATTTTTATTTTTTTTTAATAGGTGATTAAAGCCAATAGTTATTGACGAATTAAAGTAAATTAATTTATATTTAAATACCAAATAAATTTATATTTGTTAGCAAAACTAAAGAGATCTTAATGTCATTGCACGTAACTAAAATGTTTCATGTAAAAAACCAAATAAAATTATTAATATTGTTATCACTTTTTTTACGGGATCATGTTATCACAATTTTTAAACATTAATCAATATGACATAGTAGTCTTATACTATGTTTTTCAATCCCAAATTTTATATGGAATAAAATTTTTGACACTATATAAATATGAACTCATCTCCCTTCTAAGAGAGTGTTTAATTCATTTTGACCCAACAACCTTATGATACGCAACTATAATAAGTTTGTCACATATAATATTACATATAAGGGAAAGTTCATAACACTATATAAGTATGAACTCCTTTATGTTGAGATTTAATACGGAAATTAACACACAATATTCCAGATCATTGAATTCAAACTCATATTTGATAATAAAATAATAATAATAATAATAAAAATATAGATTACATACCGCTTCAAAGAACACTCGCAACCACGAGAGATTTCCTTCCGCCTTTATGTATCTTAAATCCTTGATCTTTTCTTTTCCTTATCAAACTGACATGTAATCATTTTACGTAATCGATGGAAGACGCGAACCGCATACGGGCTTGCTTTCATATATATAACTTATTGGATAGTGAGAAGAAGGGCCAAGAATACACGTTCAAAAACCGTTCTAAACGTGTTATTCGAATAACTGTTCTTATTCCAAAATAATAAATTATATTTATTATAATTTACCCACTCCATCAAAAGTAAATATCTTCGTAACAGTTTGGGGTATTCTTTAATCGCAAATATTAGGTTAGTGGCCACCACTTAATTTTAAATGCAAAATAACATTCTCCCACTTGGCCCACTAAACCGATTATGAAAACTATAATATATTTAGTTTACATATAAAATATATAATGGAAAATAAATTTGACACGTGATCACGATTTCAATAAACTTAGCCAATACGTCCAAAATCATATACCATAATACTGAATCAGTTTAGATTATAAATGCAAGTCATGGCGCACATGACCATAATGTCATGCTTCCTTCCATGCACCACACATCAATAACTCTACTAACTCAAATTCATAATGCCAACAAATTTCATGTAATTTGTCTGCGCATTAATTTGTTTAATAATATCAAACAATAAAACGCTACACCCATAATCAAAACAAGAATAAATGTAATAATTTTAATGCGCAAATTATCAATTTATATAACCATCATTCATTATCATTATTAAGGATTACTCAAAAGGCTCATCCTCATAACATGCTCCTAATATACTGGGAAAATCCTTTAGTTAATGAACCAAGAACTATAAGTGCGAAGAAAACAATCGCTGCAGGTTATCACAATATATATTCTCAAAGGTTTAGCAATAGAGTCGACAACACCAAGCCCCGAGACAATTCCGCAACCATAAAAGCACGAATTTGAAGTTTCAAAACAAGCAACAAACTCGGCCTCCATCGTGGATGAAACAAGCACCGATTGTTTTTCACTTTCCACGAGATTGTTCACGGCAAGATAAAGACAAACTCAAGTTGACTTTAAGCTATCGGCACAACCACTCATAATCAAAACCGGAAGAATCGATACAACCCTAATCGCTCGCATCTTTTATACGAAGATATAACTCTTCGTCCCTGTAAGTACCTCATGACCTTCTTGTAGCTTTCCGTTCGAACCCGATCACTTTGGTATCTTCCTAACATGCCCACAAGAAAGCCGATATCCCATCTGTACATGCTCGAGCGTACATCAAACTCCCCACAGCTGATGCATAAGGAATTTTCTTCATTTGCTCCATTTCCATGTTATTCCTTGGGCACTGCATTTTACTAATTTGTCACCTTTCAATATAGGTGCAATACCCAATGAACATGATCAAGATATTAAATCTCTAAAACCCGATCATATCCTTTCGAGATAAACCTAGCACTCGAGATCGATCCCCAAAGATCTCGATGCCAATAACATAGCTCGCTTCACCCATATCAAATCCATGAAAGTTTTAGGAGAGATATCCCTTGGTTTCAATTTAATAATCCAAGATCATCAAGTAGCAAGCAAAATATATCCACATACAAGATCGTAAATATAACTATCTACTAACTTTTAGATATATACACGATCAACAATGTTCTCTTTAAACTAAAAGATGTAATAAAGATTATTAAACTTAATATACCATTGTCAGAAGCTTGTTTAAGACCAGAATGATTTCTTAATTTGCAAACTAGGTGTTCATTTCTTTCTTTTGCGAATCTCTTCTGCTGCTCTGCATGTAGATATCTTCATCCAAATTCTATTTAAGAATGTAGTTTTCTACATCCATTTGATGTAACTCTAAATCAAAATGAGCTACAAGTGTCATGATGATTCTAAGCGAATCTTTCACCAACCAGAGAGAAGGCATCTTTGTAATCGATACCTTCCTTTGAAAAACCTTGGCCATAAGTCTGGCCTTAAATCGTTCGATATCGCTTTACACAGCTGTCTTTAAAGACCCACGATACCGACTGGCCACAACTATTGTGCACCACGAGATCTCGCATTAATCGCTACGGGCCATAGACTTCAACTTTCATTCATAAATTTTCTATCCATTTACTAGAATCATCACTTTCCATGGCTTAGAAACGAAATCTGATCCTTTCCTATCCCAATAATAAAACTGGGATTCCCGTGAAATACACCACATAATCATCTATAATGGCAGTGTCTCTCTTCGAGATCTCCTCAAAGAAGTTTGGCCAGGTGGCTCTACAACATTTCAATGGCAATATTTTCCGTGGTAATGAACCATCTCTATTATGTTGCTCATTTCTCAACTTGCTGAACAGTCGAGGGACAATAATTTCTTAAGGTAAAAGTATGGATATCCACCTATCTCTTCAACATCTACCTCTCTTGGTTCATTACTCCCACTAATTTCGCAATTCTCTAAGAATCTGGCATTACTGGTTTCAACTATTCTCACACTGTGGTTATGACAATAAAATATGTACCCTTTCAATTTATCCGGATAGCCAATGAAATATCCAGATATCGCTTCGAATCGAAATTCTCAAGGGTTATAGATTCGCCCTCCGTCGACAACCCCATATATGTATATGTCTCTGCCAGGCTCTCACCAATCCATGTTCCGAAGGAGTTTTGGAACGCTTTAATTAGGGAATCGTCAAGATATACATTGTGTTTTTAAGGCTTCACCCCCACAATGAACAGGTACGTAAGAAAGTAACTCATCATAATTCCTAACCATTTCCATTAACGCTGCGATACGCCTTTCAAGAACACCATTCTCACAAGGTACCGTGCATTGTAAATGAGCACGCACGCCATGCTTTTCAAATGCACTCGCAAAAGGACCAGGATTTGGTCCCGATTCATCATATCCGCCATAATATTCACCACCTCGATCAGATTTCACACTTTAATCTTTTTATCTAATTGTCTCTCGACTGCTATGAACATCTCAAGATGTCAATGGCCTCGAGACTTTTCATGCATTGAGCAACATAACCATAACGTAGATAGGATCATCTATAAAGGTGATAAAATATTTCTCTCCTGTAAACATGGAATGCAGAGTGGTCCACAAATATCTCGTATGAATTATCTCATGAGCTCATTACTCAGGGCACCTTTCTTTGTATGTTTAGTTTTCTTTCCTTTATGCAATCCACGATACATGAAAATCAAGCAAGCCAAGATTTTGTAAAATTCCTTCCTTCACTAATTTCTTAATTCTTTCCTAGAGATGTGTCCTAGTCTTCAGGCCAAGATTGAAGAATTTTCTACACAAGCCACGCTATGAACCAACATTTCCAATGAAGGGCTATCAAAGCTTGTAAATTCATGATTCAAGGAAATTTATATAAAACCACTATATAAAATACCATAACCAATCAGAATGTAATTTTAACACGTCTTAATTGTCCGTAACTCGAATAAAACAAAATATCCAATAGTAATTTAATTTGGACAAGGAAACCAAATTCCTAGAGATAGAAGGTACATAAAAAGTGTTTAAAATATCCATCCGATTTAATTGCCTCTAATAGTGTTTATAGGTACCAACAACTATCACTCAAACCTTGAGACGTTTCCATATAGAACTCACTTTCCTTTGGTTTCAAGGCGAATACCCGCAATAAATTAGTCACACGAAAGTTGTAGGTCTTAATCAATCCACCAAGTATTTGAAGGAACTTCAGTTAAGATTGGATTTATAACACTACAAAAGAAAGATTTATACCTTTCTTTTTCGAACTTCGCTTCTCGCGCTTTGATACAGCTTCCTTCTTCACATGCCTTCTACAAAAAGTAGCAACTACCGTGAATTTTCCATCATGACTCGCTACCTTCCCGTCCACTTTTCAGGCAGAAGTTCCTTTTGAATTTTCCTTTCTTCTTCGTGACTCCATGAGTTACAAGAAGAGCAAAGATTATGTCCTTCTTGTCTTAATCTCACTTCGCATACATTTACCGGTGAGCCCATTCAAGTTCCATCGATCCCTCAAGCAGATATAGGGACGGAATGGAGCAACCGGTAATGGAAGTGAGTTAAGACAACCACATCAAGAAGGACTCATCCATACCCATGCCTGGGGCGCTTTAGTTTTCGCAGCCTTTTCAACATGCTTAAAATATGCTATCGACACCTTTCCGACCATCATATTTCACGCATGTCAATTCACCCATCACGTGCCTCGCAAGGGACTTACCGCTACGCAGCGCCCTCAACAGATTTCGAAATTCCGAGGCAAACCCGCTTTAAGGGAGCAGGTCTGATATTATTGGCACAGTCATTCTCATAAACATCGTATCGGAATGGCCGGACCCGCCTGGTGCTTTGATTGCTCCACTTGCCCTGAAAGTACCGTTATCCGTAGCCTTCGTGAGGTTTATCCGCTATTAAAGCCAGTCAAGATCCAAATACGCCAAAGGGAGTAATTAAACCCTTTCATACCATTCAAAAGTTCAACCCATCAAACGGCCATTCCGTGTGATGTAAGAGAGTATAACAAGGGGAACCCACAAAATGTAACAACGCTTCACAATGGGGCCTCAAGTATAAAATAAATAGCAATGAACTATTAATATCATTAAAATTCTCCTTTCGTA
Source organism: Tetrastigma voinierianum (assembly GCA_016808115.1). Taxonomy (NCBI): domain Eukaryota; kingdom Viridiplantae; phylum Streptophyta; class Magnoliopsida; order Vitales; family Vitaceae; genus Tetrastigma; species Tetrastigma voinierianum. The sequence goes on along the minus strand of JAEQBH010006967.1, from coordinate 202,782 downwards.
AGAATTTTAACACATCCAAAGCAGGTTCACTTCGAGGAGCTTAAAACACCTTACTATTTTGTGTCATTTATGTTACCTTTGGGTATCCATTTTAGTAACACAAAAATAAAACTATTAATTAATAATTAGCGTAAATCGACTCTCCTTTCAAGGTCTCATTCTCCTAATTATAAAGAGAATTATTAAGAATTTTATAAGTCTCCCTTTATTCCTTTTATGCAATTCAATAAATATTAAAGGTCACTAATTTAGGTTACTAAGTAAACTATCTAAAATTAGTTAACCTTACATTTATAAATTGTCATTTTTTGGATAAAAATTTCACAAGATGAAATTAATTTTTATTTGAGTTGAAAATCAAGGAAATAGTATCTTTAATAATCATCTCGATTCAATAATCAATCATAATAAAATCAAAGAAATCCCAGATTCATCGATATAACAATAATTTCACAAAGGTTCAAATCACAGGATACATGGACATCTTAAAAGAAAATTTCGCCATATTCAAATGCTCGAGCAATGACACCCATTAACCAGCTGCTATGATTCTATATTTCCTTATCAGTTTCTAATCCGTGTCCGGTTACCGGAACGTTAACACGATACAACAATGGCGCCTAAAAACGGCTTTCACCGACCGATGTCAAACTAAATACTCTTCAATCGACATCGATCAAGTCACAGTAAATAAAAATAAAAAATCTTCCTTCGCGAGAATGGGTTTTATTTATTTAAATAATAATTATTATTATTATTTTAGTGAGACGAATTAATCGGGCGATAAATCCTCAAAATTTAATCTTTATAAAACAACGGACTTAAATATTTAAACTAACTGCTCGATACCAATTGTTGAGATTTAATACGAATTAACACATAATATTCCGCATCATTGAATTCAAACTCATCTCTCGATAATGTAATAAAAATAAAAATAAAAATATGGGGACATATACCGCTTCAAGCACGCAACTACGAGAGATTTCCTTCACTTATAGATCTTAAATCCGATTCGCTTGAAGAACACTATCATGCAGAGATTTCCTTCGCCTTATGTAGATCTAAATCTTGATATCTTATTCCTCCTTTATCAAACTGACACACAAAATCAAGCTTTTTCTCAGAATCGACAAGAAAGACTTCAACCGCACAATGCAGCCGTTTCTATATATAACTTATCGATGTATAAGAGCTAATACATCGCTCAAAAACCGCTCTAAACGCTAAGTATTCGAATAATCGTTTTATTCCAAAATAATAAATTATATTTATTATTAATAACTGTTCTTATTCCAAAATAATAAATTATATTTATTATAATTTACCCACTCCATCAAGGGTAAATATATTCATAACAGTTTAAAGATATTGAGTATTCTTTTAATTGGCTAAATATTAGGTTAGTGGGCCACCCACTGACTTAATACCGTGGAAATAACATTTTAAACCTAATAAACGTATTTAAAAACCGTGAGAATCATTTTTCAGCTCAAAGTGGATAATATCCATATAGTTTGGTTTATTGTTTAAAAAAAAAAGTATTTATACAAAAGCGTTTTAGTAAATATCACGTATAAAGTATTTTTTTCATAAAACTCTTGTAAGTCTTATAAATATCTTTAGAATTTTATCAAAGAATTAATATTTTTACAAAAACATTTTAAAATTCAAAATATTCTACATACTCTTATTTTGATTATCTTTTTCAATTTCGTGTCCAATTAGGTACTAATTTACCCAAATAAAAGTAATATTAGATTTCATTATCATAAATGCAACAATTGTTATCAATGGTTTACGTAACAATTTGTTCAAAAGTAAAATTTTAGCTTATTAAAATATTTGTATGTAATTATGTTGTTTTTCTACACATTTGTGTAATCACGTTTTAGAAAGTTAAAAAACGTGTGAAATAAATATAAAATACTTACTAATAACACCTGTTTATCTATTTTTGTTAATAAAAATTTAACAGTATAAAAAGTTTTTTTCGTTGTTAAATACGGTTTCCTTAGATAGAAAACCGTTGTTAAAAAGAATTACACCCATAATTTTTAGCCGTTGTCTTAAGCTATTTTTAAATATTCGAGTACGCCCCTACCACATAGATATACTTTTTTAAAAAGAGTGTAAACATGGTTTTTAACCTTATACTCAAAAGTTCGATAGCAATGATCTTACACATGCATGAGCAAGAATCAATTTAAACTTTGAGAGAACTCCCTTCTTTCTACTTCGCCAGTGAAGTATAGAGTCAAGGTGCTTCAAGATTGGCGCCACCCTCGCTACGGCCAAGATCTTCCTCCGCTATCTGGCCACGACCTTAACCCCAGCTCGTCCTTGTGAGCCACGGCCGCAATCTGGACAAGAATATGTTTCGCGATCTATCAACATAGTTTGGGGTGATATGATGCAAGAAACGATGGTCATGACACATGCAAGACGTTGTCGATAACACATTCAGAAATACAAAAGAAGTTCAAGATTACCCGGCGCTCTTTCGCCTTATCTTGAAGCTTGGTATGAAGCTCAAAATGCATTCTTACTGGGCCAGTTAATAGCCGTCTCACACTCGCAGACCGCTCAATACGGTTTTTATTTCTGATTGCGCGCTGCCTTATGAGCCAGAATTACTCTATTCTATTTCAGAAAAGCGCAAAGAAACAAGCGCTTACGCTGATTACACGCTGTTTCAACGTTATTTCACGTTCATTATCCCTTATCGGCCGGGAGGAAAGGACATTTGACATCATTCATTTAACTGGCGTTCTTCTTATCGTTTATCAAAAAACCTTATAATTTCGTTTAAAATGGAAGAAAGAAAAGTGGGAAGATTCCACAGGGGCAAGGTCGTAATGCTACGAAAATCCAGGGTTCAATATGAATTTGCAAAAGGACCCTGTTTTTTCAGGTCATCAGGCTCGGACAGCGGAGAACAGAAATCAAATTAAGTTAATAGAGAGAGAGGGAGAGAGAGAGAGAATTTTAAAGAGAGGCATTGAAGTGCTCTCACAGCAAATGAAGCACGGAGATGGCTCTAATGGCGTGCAGGACGAAGGTATCTAGAGTTCTGAATTCTTCTCTCGTTGAGAAAACAGGTTTTCTCAGAACTGGGACTTCTGTCAATGGCTTTTCTGGGAGGATTCTGGATGACCCATGTCGGAGAATAGGCCATTTTCGCTGTTATTCTTCTTTTTCTGCGGCCGTGGCTTCGAACGAACCCAGACTGGGTTTGGGTGGGTTTGAGGTTTTGGGATTGAAAGATTACTATGAGTATCGAAAATCTCTTTACGGAGAGATAACTCACAAGGCTCTATTGGTTGATGCTGTTGGTACTCTTCTTGTTCCCTCGCAGCCCATGGCCGAGGTTTGCATTTTTTTGTTCTGCTTTTTTACAGATGTTATTGGGTTTTCTTGGGGATACATCACTCTTCATTTTTACTTCTCTCTCTTTAGCGCATGTGTTTGGTTCTTGGGAAAGAATTAAGGAAAATCGTTCTGAGATGCTATACCTTGCAAATCTTACTTTCATTTTTGTTCATTCTTTCCTAAAAGCAACCAGATAATTTCGGAGTTGTCACGCCAAATACGGGTGCTTAGCCATGTGTTTGCATAAGCACGTTTGAATTTTCGGCTTTTGGGCAGATGTTTTTGGGTTTTCTTCTCGGGGACACACTCTTTTTTTCCACTCTTTTTTTTTTCTTCCGCTCTTATTGTCCATGTGTTTGGTTTTTGGAAAGTAGCATTAAGGAAAGTCTTCTTGACCATGCTATCTTCTTGCCAAATTTCTTTTCATTTTTCCTTGTCCTTTCCCAAAAACTGAACGTAAATTTCAGAGTACTGTTTCAGAGTTATCACATGAAATATGGATGCTTCTTGCAGATTTATAGAAAGATTGGTGAGAAATACGGGGTGGAGTATTCGGAAACCGAGATATTAAACAGATACAGAAGGGCTTATTCGCAGCCTTGGGGTAAATCTCGACTGAGGTGATTTTTTCTCCCTTATTTTCCTTTTTCCAAGAAAATTATTTTTCTTTAATGCTTAATTTATATTATTTCGGGGCCTGATATCCATATTATATGACTTTGGATGAGAGCCTTTGGAAATTTCCTTATTCTTGATTCAAGAAAACTCATCCATTGAAATTCTCATGCATGATTTTGGAGTCTGCTTCATCTCACAATTTAATGAAATTCTGGGAAAATAACAAGAGAGAAATATTCTACATCTCGAGAAATCCTGCTTCTGCAAATCGCCAAAGTTACATTTGAAAATGAAGATTGAATTTTCCCCAGGATATAAAAGGGAGAAAAAAGAATTACATATTCTTGTATTTGAATACTGGTAGTAGAAGTCTGTTGTTGGTGTTATTATACCAAATCTTCGATCATCCCTCAAAGTAGTATTATACCTTTAGATGAATTATCATTGGATTTTCACCTTTAGATGAATTATCATTGGATTTTCAACAATTATTGTGTGCATGGTTTGTGGGAATGGGTTTTCCATTACCATGTGAGTTTAGTAAAGATTTCAGAAAATGATAAAATGAAGTCGTTCAGTTTATGTTGGTTTGGTTTCCCTAGTTTAAAATAAAACGATTTTCTTGGGATCTATTTTGCATACATATGTATTTCATACATGAAGTTGTTTAAGCTTTCAAGAAATTGTCTTCTCCTCATTCACGATTTTGATTTTTGTTCTTCTTCTTCTGCACATGATTTTGTTTTTCTTCTGCACATGACTTACATCCACATATTTGTGGTCAAATGATATTGAGCTTGAAACCCAAACAACCCTGCCTTCCTGATTTATGAAAGCGGAAAAGAATCCGCCCCTGCTGGCCGCTGGTGAAACCTTCTAGTTGTGTCGTTCTGATAATTTCATGTCCAGCAGTCGTCCATTGGCCACCTTTAATTCTTCAGTCTTCGTAACAGTATCAATACAACACGGAGTCAACTTTTAAATGACTCAAGATACATCTGCCCTTTTCATTCTATTGCTTCAACCGCAGAAAACCAGTGGTTCTTTGAGTCAGACCTGTTGAGGATTTCTTTTCTTTCTGGTCAGAATTATGATCCTTCTATGACGCCAGAATTCATTTTTATTGCAGATATGTGAATGATGGAAGACCCTTCTGGCAATACATAGTCAGCTCTTCCACTGGCTGTTCAGATTCTCAGTACTTGAGTGAACTTTACCACTACTATACTACTGAAGAGGTCAGGTTCTTTTATGTGTTAAGGCAGTGGTTGGTTCATATCGTGGAAATATGTCTTGATTTTGATGGAAATAATTTCTTTGATTTTTGGTCCAAAAGGAAGGTACTCCCAGAAGACTAATCGACAGTATTTTCTTGTGAAATGCATCTGGAATTTTTTTTACTGTACTTAGTTTTAATTTTATCTCATTTTGTCTGTCCAAAGGCTTGGCACCTGTGTGATCCTGATGCAGAGAGAGTATTCATGTCTCTAAGAAAAGCGGGTGTAAAATTGGCTGTTGTATCAAACTTTGATACTCGGTTAAGACCTGTTCTGCAGGCACTGAATTGCGATGACTGGTTTGATGCCGTGGCTGTGTCAGCTGAAGTAAGTTTTCTCAATTTTTAAAATGATAGATTCATGGAAGTGTCAGCTTAAAGCAAGCAGTTATTTCATACGTTGTTCGATATTGCTCAAAGATGCTTCTGCCTCTCTCTTGGAAAACAGGTTGAAGCAGAGAAACCAAATCCAACTATATTTCTAAAAGCTTGTGAGTTATTGGGAGTAACACCGGAGGAGGCTGTTCATGTGGGGGATGATCGAAGGAATGATATATGGGGTGCCAGAGATGCAGGATGTGATGCTTGGCTCTGGGGAAGCCGATGCGTCCACTCTTCAAGGAGGTACTTATGATCCACGCCTCTTTACTTGCTAATGAACCAAATCACATGTATGTTCATATTGACCTCTTCAAACAACTTAAAGTTAGGAATAACTGTGTTCTGGCTATTTCTGAGCAGAGGCGTTGCTCATAAACTTGGTATAAGTATGGGTATTGTATCCATGTTTATGATAGAGCACAATGAGTATTGTTTCAATAAGCACGTTTCATGAGTGAAGAATCTCTAGGGTATGGTCATCATCATGTATGGTTTACTCGAATCATTTAGAGGTGCCCATACACAGTTAGACTTAGATACCAAAAGACATTTTGAGGAAATGAGCAATGTCTTTTTTGGGAAGATGGATGTAAAAAGTTCTCATAAACTTCAGTTGGGTGATAACTAACAGAGGATTCATGGAGACAAATTGGTTTAACAGTAACTTCTAACTTCTGGCTAGAAAAAAAAGCCTGTTTGACAGATAAATAAAACGCGACAATTTCTAGTCATCTACTAGCCTTTTTTTTACAAGGCACTGTGACACTCCGATGCTAATTTTGCCTGCATTTTACTGGATCAGAATTTTAATGTTCCTTTTCCAATAGAAGTCATTCTGACATTAGAAAAAGAGTAAAAAAAAACCTTGAAAATTCAAGCCATCTTGCCATATGTCATAGGTAAATTTGTAATGTTATGGTTCCGTTTAGCGGACATCATGGAATGAAACTTATAAAGTACCATTTAATTTTCTACGTTATTTTGGCACTTTGCCAACCATTTGGTTTTGGGCAATGTTATCATCCAGTTTGGAACTTATGGAGTGGATTTATTGTAATTGAATTTCAGTTCATTAATGGATGAAATTCAACACGTATGCTGCTTCTATTACCAAATGGCATCATATAAGATTAATAATTGTATCTTATTGATCGATTCAGGTTGCTCAAAGGATCGGTGTTCAGGTCTGATTGAGGACCCTCTTGAAATGCAGGAGCACAACTAGGGAATGTTTTCATCCTGTATATACTCTCACCCTGTTTTATTCTACTACCCATAAAGAGGGGTTAGGATTAAGGATTATGAAGATGCTTTAGATTGTATTGCCCGACCATGTTTTGGTATTTTGGTGCCAAATGTTAGTTGTGAATAATGTAATTTGTCCGTATGATTGTAGAGCTATTTAGAGAATTTTACTGGATATTATCAAAATGAAAAATAACAAATAAAAAGGGAAAAATAATGGAACAAATAACATAAAGCAAATGGTGTAGCTTTTCTTTTCTTTTATAGGAAATAGTAAAAGTTATATTGAACTGGAGATTTAAGAAATACATTCAAAAATCTAAACATTTATTATCTGCCAAACTATTCGAATTATAGTAATAACACTAGGCATCATTTCAAGAGTTTGATATTAATTCATTTTTTTAAACGACACATGCACTTTTTTTAAAAATATTCACAAAACTAGTCATTTTGTTTTTTAAAATCGCATTCATCAAATATAGTTTTGAAAATTGATCTTAAAATCGTGATTGGTAAATATGGTTTTAAATTTATCTTAAAATCGTAATTAATTAATATGATTTTAAGGTTAATTTTTAAAATCATGATTAGTGAATGCGGTTTTGAAAAATAAAAATATTAGTGTATTTAAAAAAAAAATTATTTTGACTTTAAACTCATTTCGACCTCTTAAGTTCATAGTAGTTAATGTTTAGGAATGTTAAAGGTGCTTGCTTATTAGAGAAGGACCTAATTCATTTTGGCTATTTGAAACAGATTGTGTTGTAATTCCGTTGTCCAAATATGATGTAAAAAGTGATGATCTATTGATTCTTCTTGCTTCATACATAACATGAACTACAGGCTAGTTCGTAAGGTTTCTTCATCTATAACATGACATTAATATTAATCTTCTTGTGTCTAAACAAGGATCTTAACATTCAAAGGCACTTAAGTTTTCCAAACAAAATAGGAATAGTAGGAGATATATCTTGATGGTTTGATAAGGTTAGAAAAATTAATTAACTGTGAATAGTCCAAAAAATAGTAAAGATCAGGATCTCACATATGGGAATAGTAGACGAGGTCTTCTAAGTTTATGTTTGGTTTCCTTATGCTCCATTTAGAACTTGTAAAAAAAAAAAAGTATTAAAGAAAAATAAAAAATAAAAATAAATAGGAGAATTTGAAGGATAGAAAATTTTAAGGAAATAGAGAATTAAGTTTAAAATTTATAAATTAATTTTACTTAAAAAATTAAAAAATTATTTTCTTTATATTGAGAAATTAATAAAACTTGAGGAATCTTTAGTATTTTTTATTTTTTATTTTATATTTTTTACGGCAAAACCAACACATGAAAAAAATCATTTTATTTCCCTCCAAGAGCAGAAAATACTTTATTTTTTTGAACGAAGAACCGAAAATATTAGGGACATAAAATTAAAAGGAAAACATATATACTTATTTAGGATCATATATTGCATAGATATTGTACGTAGTAACTTTTCATTTTCATTTTTATTTTATTTTATATCGTTAACTTTTTTTAAAGTAATAAGGAAAATATACAATATCTTTGTTAATATTTTCTTTTATATTTTATTTTATTTACAATTTGCATGTCATGAGAAAATAATTTTTCATATTATTATTATTTTTGTTTCATTGGCATTTTTCAAGAACCAAGCATAATCTAAATGTTTTATATACATATCCAAATTGAAGTTATGGTATAATGAAAAATCAAATTCAATGATTGAAGAAATGAAGATTTTAATTGTGAATATTTTGAGTAGTATTGGCAGTCGGGAGTTTTTTTTGTTTGATGAAAAATAAAAGACTACTAGACAAAGATCTTACAAACACGATTAGAAAGATAATCATAATAATTTTCAAAACTAATATAAGTAAAAATTTTATGGAAATTTGACCAACAAACATTTGAATTTAAAATACTAAAACCATTTTTATGATAATCATCAGTTATATTTGGTTCTTTATAGACAAGTTAACAATTATAAACATTTAGACCTTGACATAACTTCCAAATATCATTCACTAATAACAAAATATAATTTGGGATATTAATCTTCTTATCGTAACGATCTACAACTATTTTTGAGCCGCTTTCAATTTGTAAGTTCAAAAAACCCTCATTATTGGCAGCTAAAATATCATATATTAAAGTCATATATTCAACAATAATAATTGAAGAATTTCCTATATATCTACTTGCAACAATTTTTATGATATAATTAGAGTATCTAATAACCTATCATAAAACACTATTATATCTTAAACCATTGAACAATAAAAAGTTCGATTCGAATCATTGAACAAGTCTTATGAGAGTGATGTGATGTCCTAAAATAATATTTTTTTTTAATAAGAAAGTTTAAAAGCAATACATGTTTCAAAATAAGTATAAAACTAGTATTGAAAGCTGCATTTATAAATTGTAATTTAAAAAATTAACCATAAAACAAGATTCATCAACTATGATTTTGAAATTTAATTTTAAAATCCGTAATTGAGATATCTCTATACTTATGGTGTCTAACTTCTGAAGGAGTTTACTAAAGTGATGGTTTGAGTGTCGGGTAAGACGGCAAGCCCAGGACAAGTCCACTTTGGTAGCTCACTACTACCCATAGGTTATTGTCAATGATATATTTATGCTTGTTTTGTGGGTACCATGATCTCAGATCTATGACCACTCCACTGAGTGCCTGCTTTGGCTCAGGTTTGTGAAACAACTTTATCTGCCTATCTAACCAAGACCAGCGACACTTCTCGTACGTAAGAATCTATAGAGACCACTCGAGAAAGCAATGATAAACTCTTCAAAGGCTTGCTCGAAGCGGCCCGTTTGGGACTTTAAGTCTACCAACCGGCCCTTCTACCCCATATGGGGAAGCTAGCCGACCATTCTACCACATATGAGAATTATATCCCATATGAGAAGTATGTTACGAATAAGCACTTGGAAGCGAAAAATCTGCAAAAGCAATATTATCAGCGAATTTTCCAACTTCCAAATCCCTCACTCCTCGGAGAGATAAACATGGAAAAGAGAAAAATAATCCCTGATAAGGAAGAACTAGTCGTTGATAAGGAAAATAAGATTTCCTCCCTTAAACTAGGAGGAGATAAAATCCTACCCCAAGAAGGAAGGAGGGGATTTCATTAACCGAACCCTATAAGTTGGAAAGATCCCCCACTGGGGAAGGTAAGCAATTCTAATTGCGCATTTTCTCTTATCTCTCTCCGTAATTTTTTTTTTTTGCTGACTTAATCATTGGAGAGGCGACCAACCCACCACCGCTAGAACGCCCTTTTTCCAGGTTTACATTGCGTTGCTGATGCTTAGGGAATCTGACGATCAAGACCTTACAATTTGACATTCAAGGGATCCTTCGATCAAAGTCCCAACAATTGGCGCCGTCTGTGGGAAACGAATAAAAAGTCTCGAAGACGGGCTGTAAGGGCTTGGCTACAACGATTCTCTAGCAGCCTCTCGTTACCTAGAACGCCTTCGACTCCCCTTTCCACATCCGATCTACCCGAAGCAGTGGCAATGTCAAACAATCTGATGCATCAAACACCTAAAGATCAGTTCCTCCATTGGCGTTAAGAGATGGAGAGGAAGCAGGAGGAGCAAAGGTGACAAATGCAGAGTTAAGCTCAACAACACTTGCAACGTGGAGAATGAACGCTGCGGTCCTGAGAAAGCCTCGAACTTAGAAAGAACGTACGAGATGGCGATCGTGTTGAACATTCAATAGTCCCCAATAAAGGAAAATAGCCCATTATTTTCGGTGACGGTGACGCCCTAACAGATGATGAATTGTCCTCCGAGAGGTCCCCATCCACAACCCTCCACTAGGAAGGAACGCTTGAGGCAACATAAGGGCCAAATCACGAAGGAAGACTGCATCGCCCCGCTTTAGTGATGCCACGCGGTACTCCCACAAGCCAAGGAGCAGCCGATAGAGGCAAAACTAGTCACTTCAAGCCCCTCGAAATGCGTCAGTGTTACTTGATGGTATAATGTCATTAAGCATCAAAGATATGTATATCTCGCTCGTAGGGTCACATTCTATGCCCAAATTACAATTTTTATTCGGGCCCAACAACATGCTCTCTTGGGTCTCGAGCACACATTCTTAATTAAGAGCCACCCCGAGGGTTTGTCATGCCAAATTTTACCATGTTCCATTTGGCCTAATGACCCTATGATCACATGCTTCATTACAACTAGGTAATGACACCGAACGCCTAAGAATGACCGCTTCATTGTGCAAAGTATCTCAGTTAGTCTCATGAGGCCTCAGGCGCCTCGGTTCCACAAGCTTCCACATGATTTAATAAACTCGTTCAATGAGCTTTGGACTGCATTCATCTCTGAATATCTTTATTTAATACGACAGAAGAGGACCATTAGCTATTTGAAGGCTAATTATAAAGCAGGAAGAGGAATCCATATGAGACTTCACAAGGAGGTTTGAGCAAGCTGTCCAGCAAGTAGAGGCTTATAACATGGAAGCAGTCCTTCACAACCTCAGGATAAGCTTCGAGCCATCCACTCCTTTCTTCCACTCATTGTCTTTAGAACCTTAGAGATAATGGAATAATTATACAAGTGGGCAAATAGGTACTTAACGCTGAAAGATAACATCTACGTAGTAGCACAAACTGTCATGATCACAAGCAAGCCGGTTGAGCAACAAGCAAGAGGGGAAGAAGCCATTTGAGCTCAAGGAAGGTTAGAGCACAAATAAAAAGCAATCCCCTGACCAGTCACAGAAAAATAGGGAACCCCCGCAATTTAGCCCCCTGAACATCACATATAAGAGGTTGTTGCCCCTCATTCGCGACTTGCCAAATTTCAAGTGGCCTACACCGATCCAGACGGATCCCTCTCAAAGAAACCCATCCATACCCCCATCCATACGGTGTGATTATCATAAAGATCACGGGCACGAGACCAACAGGTGCCGAAGCTTGAAGTTTCTACTGGAAAGAAACCCATCCATACCCCCATCCATACGGTGTGATTAAAGTAGGGCACCTCAGAAGGTATGTCAAGGACGTTGAAAGTAGGGCGGAATCCAAGCCACCAGTGCGACTATAGCCAACCGGCGCCGGGCCTTCGCCTGGCCAAAACCAACCAATTACAAACTATATATCGGGGGCTTGTCCACACTAGTATCAATCGAAGCGCCAATAAAGGAAGCTCTTGAGAGCGGCTACGGTCAAGGCCTGAGTAAATGCTATCCACATAGGAGGCATCCGTGAATAAACCAAGCCGATAGACGACCTCGTATCCTTTCCTCTAGTAAGCCTGAATAGGGTCATTGTGCCCCATTATGATGCACTTGTACTCACCCTATGTGTCATGCCCCTACCCCCGCCTGGGCGAAGAGAGGGGGTGCAACACGGGACCGAGACTCTTTAACCTGTTTTTCTAACATTTGTGGACCCATTTCATATATAATTTCATTATGAAATAAAACCTCTAGTACTACCACCAAATGGTGTTTAGATGTCCTGTATATACATGCCTGAGTCACATTTACTTGTACATAAACAAATTCCACTATTACATAAACTTTTACATTTACATTCCAAAACCAAAAATCAACACCTACAACAGGTGGACTCCTATTGCTATGTTAACCATGTTGTATGCGAAATGACTTGGATGTCCTCTTTAGTTCCTACACGGATGAAACACCCATGCTAAGCTTATACCTTAGTGGGAAACAAATAACATATATGACCACTGGTAACCATATTGCAGGATACATATAAATATAAATGCATATGTCAAAGTTTACGTATGACTGAATTCTATAACAGAGTTTCATATAACATAATTTTTATAATGTGGTTTTCATATCTCCCGTAGGAGTTCAGAATAGAGATCTTGTACAGAAGGTACCCGTAGGTACAATGCAATGCAGCGTAACCGATTTATGCTTTTTTATTGTTCTTTATCTCGTATTCTTTCATATAAAAGTTTGCCTATAGACTAGCAATAATGAATGATAGGACCTAGTTATAATAGGCACCAAGGTACGTACATAACCGACGAGACGTGCCCATCACGAACAAAGGTGTCATATCATACGTAAGTGTCGCAGATTGAATGTAGGAGCCCGCCTGCAATGTGAGGTGTCGAAAGATAATGCGTGAGTGTCACGAGACTAAAACAGACGTGCCTATTCATTTGTTATTCGGTCTTAGGCATGCATACAATTATATGTGTTTTCGAGGTTGTTATTTTGTTTTTAATCACACTAGTAAATAAGGGGAAGAAACAATGTTTGCCTAACGACAGGATCGCCGAGGCGAAGCGAACGACGAGGTACAAAGCATTTTTCATAACTTTTTTATACATACGGACCTTACTTCATCTGAATTAATGTAAGAACATAAATGTAATAGGGGTTGCAAGACCTAAGATTTTGGACTTTTACACAACTGGAGTACCCAGACTTAACATCTTCTGGACCTTAAACCATTATGAGTACCGGTACTCAACTTTCAATACCGATACTTAACATCTTCTGGCCCTTAACCCACTTTGAGTACCGGTACTCAACTTTCAGTACCGGTACTTAACATCCTCTGGACCAAAAACATCTTTAAGTACCGGTACTTGATTAGTGCCAAAAAAGTGCTATTTTGAGCCCTATTTATTGTGGGTTTTGAGCAATTTTTGTGTACTAATCAACCGACTAACCCGATTGCATATTGCTGTCCCATTATTCAACAATAGTATTTTGTACAATTTTGTGTTTTTTGCAAGCCATTAATGCCAAACTTGTTGAATGACCCAAGCATGGAGAACGAGTCAAACCCAAATTTAAGTAAGATCCGAAACGTATTAAAGGAGGGGAGTAAAAGAAGAGCATAGAGTACTTCATCTCGTATGAGGCTCTTGCACTGTGCGAATTTTCGCCTAAAGGCGGAATTTTCTCCCTCTATTTTTTACTTTTGGTTCTTTGACTCCCTTTTTCCCATTTTCCCATTTTTCCCTCCATGTATAAGTGTGTTTTGAGGGTATTTTGGTTTTTTTTTTTCTTCCTATTTGGAGCTCTATATAAGCTCAAACCTTGTAGAGAATTGGGGAGGGGGCTTTTTGGTGAAAATATAGAAAACGAGCGGTAAGTTTTCCGCTTTTCTTTTTTGCTTCATTTTCTTGGGCTTTTCTTTATTCCTTTCTAATATTAAACACTTTCGAGGGATGACAAACTAAGGGATGGTTGGTTAAACCCTCCATCCTTGAAGAGGGACGGCTTCGGGCTAGGGTTTTGAGGTAAATGATTTGCCTCTATGTATTTAATGCAAGAATTTATGGGTATTTATGGGTTCCTATTTCATAATAGGTTTAAATCTCTTTCATGTACCTTGGTTAACTCCAGATCGATAAGTTTTTAGGTTCAATGGATGCTTATTGCTAGATCCACTGAGATTCATTAGTTGTCATTTATTAGTTAATGTAGGGTAGTAGATTTTTAGGGGAGAGATTTTCACTGCCCGGGAACATTTTATGTCCAATAAATGCTATATTTCAAAAGGAAAATTATTAGGTTCAGCTGGAGTAGCCAAATGAAGATCCAAATTTGGGAATGACTATAGGTCATCCTCCTAATCGCGAGAAACGGACCCAGAATCTCTCATTTGCTCCTAGGACCTCAACCCCAAAGAGCTCGATGCTTCAAGGAGTTCTTTTTCATATTTTACTTAGTTTATCTTCGCTTTGTAAACATTCAACCCACTGAAAGTAATCCGTTTTAAAATCCAAACTGAAATTCACCTTCTAAGCCAACTCCAAATCATTAACACGAAGAAAACCCATCCCCGAGTTCGAATTTAGAGTTACTCATACCGCAAAGTAGCTTTGCACGCAGCAGGAGGAATTTAGGTTTATAAATATTGTTGATTCCGGCACCCCTACCGCGACATGAATCAAATGACGCTGTTGTCGGGGATGGTGCCTAAGTGTAAGTGACGAGTTGTTAAACTTGTGATCCACATCACAAGTGTTGGTGAATTTTCAACCTTTTTTCTGTCTTCTTGTTATTTCCCCCTAGCGATTCAACATTGGAGTTGATTAGACCTTCTCTTGTCCATATACAATTTCTATCTTCATTTTTTTAGCCTAACATTAACCTTTTGGTAGCACATTTTGTTTTGTCTCTTGTTGTGTTTTGTTCTCTTTTCGTAGGAGTTTATGCAACATGGGATATGGGAGCCTGATGGCCAGATTAGAAAGACGGGTGCTCCTGAAGCAGTGTGAATTGGGCATACACGGTGGTCAGATGGAGCCTCCGCACTTGAGGAACGCGAGACCAAGCGGGGGGTTCAAAGAACCCCGAATGCATCTGAGAACAATGAGGACCATGTGTACACCCAAAGTGAGTGCACCCTCTTCAGTTGTGCCTCGTCTAGAGGACATCTGACATGACCCTATCTAGTTCCTAACTCCTTTCCATGGAATGGAGAGTGAAAATCCCCTATTCACACATCCAGGGTTCGAAGTATGCAATACCTTCAAAGAGGACATCCCAAGTGTTGATCTAATGAGACTGGAGTTCTTCCCTCTTACTACGAAGGGCAATTTAAATACGGCTCAACTCTCGGCCAGAAGCGTAGGAATTGGGGAGATATGCAAGCATAATTTTTAAAGAAATTCTTCAGTACCCATAAAACCAATAGTCTGAAGAGGGAAATTTATACCTTCACAGCCCAAGAAATTCTACCAGTGCTGGGAAAGGTACCTAGAGACCATCAATGCACACTTCTCACCGTGACTTTTGATACTTAGATGTTGGTTAATCACTTCTATAATGGAATGTCCCCTGCTATGAAGCAGTTGTTGGAGACTATGTGTGGAGGGGACTTCATGAGCAAACATCCAGAGGAAGCCATGGATTTCTTGAATTATGTGGCTAAGACATCCAAAGCATGGGATGAACCCAACCCCAGAGAGGCAGAGAGGATGAGACCTGCAACCAATTCAAGGGGAGGTATGTACTCAATCATATAGGACATGGAGTTGAAGGCAAAGCTATCCACCTTGGCTAGAAGGTTGGAGGAGCTTGAAATGCTAAATCATCATGAGGTGCGGCATTGGCGAGGCATCCATGCTGTGACGCTGTTTCGTTTATCGATTAGTGAAGCGTAGGAACCTTTCTTATTGTTCCTTCGGTGGGGATATGATGGCTGAGCATGCGATGTTATTGGGTCAGCTCGAGCCATAACCCAGCACTTTGTGGCAACACACATCGTTCTTGGAGAGACCATCCTAGCCTCTCTGGAGCTTGAAGCCTCCACCATATGTGCCTGTTACGATAGCAGGTGGCTCCTCATCTCAACCATAGCCATGCTTGTCATAAATCACTTAGTTGAACGACCATCATGAACTTGAGCAAAGTGGTGGAAAACTTTATTATGGAGTAGCAAAAAGCGAGTAAGATGCCGAACTGTCGGAGAATCGACATAGTGGAAAGCACACTCAACAAAAAGATAAATAACCTGCACTCTGAGATTTCCCAAAAATATGATAGCACACGATGCGAGATCCCGAAATATGACAACTGCGGTACTCAATCTCAAGGTTAACCAACCGGCGTGTGGTGTAGGAAAAGGGGCCCTCTCGGACCTGACCCGATCTAGGGGAGTGCATGAATTGAAAGGCTCTTCCAGTAGGCGAATCCCGAGGATAGACGAGTTAAGCGATTATCACTTTGAGAAGTGGTAAGGAGGAGGTTAAATAGCCGATCCACAGAAACGAGAAGAAGGCGAAAGCAAAGAGTGAACGAGGAGGAGGTGACCAAAGGGAATGCAGTGAAAAATAGCACACCCCCACATTTTCCGCAGGCACTAAAAGCCAAGAAAAAGGCCATCAACTAGGTTGAAATATTAGAAGTGCTAAGGCAAGTGAAAGTCAACATCCCCACAGCGACATGATTAAACCAAAAGTCCCCACGTATGCTAGAATTTTTTTAGGACACATTGCCGCAGTGAAAGAGAGGGTTAAATGTCACGACAGAAGGCCTTCCTGCTGAAACAATCCAGTGCCATCATTCGGTCATGCGAACTCATTAAAATACAAAGATCCAGGTTACCCAACCATCTCGGTGAATATCGGAGGCACTTGTGTAGAAAAAGCATTGCTAGACTTGGGAGCTAGTGTTAACCTGCTGCCTTATTCAGTGTATAAGCAGCTAGGTTTGAGAGAGCTTAAGCCCACTTCCATCACATTGTCCCTTGCAAATAGATCCATAAAAATACCAAAGACCTTGTGGAGGATGTCTATCTGAGTGGATGGAAATTCTGCTATCCTGTAGACTTTGTTGTGCTTTGGATCTGACAGGTCGTGAGTGGGGGTAATTATGTGCCTATCATCCTCGGAAGACCATTCTTAGCCACCTCCAATGCAATTATCAATTGCGAAATGGAGTTATGCAACTTACGTTTGGGAACATGACTTTGGAACTCAATATCTTTCACTTGAGCAAAAAGCATATGCAACCAGTGGAAGAGGGTCCGGAGGAAATTTTCATAATTGATACAATTATGGAGGAACAAGGCGATCGCTTGACAAATGCGGGATGTGCTAAGCGAGGCTGTTTGGCTTGTCTTGAAGCGTGAGGAAACCGAGGCATAGATACTATCTGAGGCACTGGAGAAAAAATGAGGAAATTACGCCTCTTGGCCGGGGAGAAGCGATGAGCCTCGAAATTGGATCTCGAGCCTACCGGTGGAACTAAAGTATGCATACCCTGAAGAACATAAACGGTGCCCACAGTTGTCATATCCTCCTACTCGTGACAACGAGGAGCTTGACCTGGCTGGACGTCATCGAGGAGAGCAAGCCGGGGCTGTGGGTGGAAAATCACTAATCCCGAAGGTGTCGGCCGACGGTTTGCACCCTTCACGTCTGCAAGAGGAGGGAAGCAAAATCGGTAAGGTAACCATAGGAGGCCAGATCCTCATATGTAAAAAGTGAAGATGCGTGCGATAGTCCCTGCAAAGTTGCTACAAGCTGGTATTCACCCCATGTCCGATAGCACTTGGGTGAGTCGACCCGAGGTTGTGCCTGAAATCGGGGTAACCACTTGTGCATAATGAAAAGGGAGAGGAAATGCCCACCGCCTTACTACAGGTTGGAGGGTATGTATTGATTACATAAGACTAAATGAGGTGACGAGGAAAGATCACTTCCCTCTACCCTTCATGGACCAGCTTCTCGAAAGGATTTCCGGCCACTCCTTCTACTGCTTCTTGGATGGTTATTGTTTATTTTTCAAATTGAAATTCTTTGCCCAGAAGACCACCTTCACGCGCCCGTTGGCACGTGTATGCACAAGGAGGATGCTGGCACGTGTAATGCCCACGCCATATTACAGCGATGCATGCTCAGCATCTTGATGATTTGGTGGAGCGCGTTATGGAGGTCTACATGGATATTACGGTTTATGGGGGCTTTGAAGAATGCTTGATCGACTTGGGCCCATCTGCATAGGTGTATTGAGAAGAACTTGGTGTTGAAGCTAGGAAAAATTTCATTTTATAGTGCCGACCCGGGGTAATGTTAGGACATATTATTTCAAATAAAGAAATTGAAGTTGGCATGAGGCGAAAATTAGAAAATTTCAAACTACCCTCTCCCCTGAATGTGAGAGCGCGAAGGCGATTCTTGGGAGCATACGAGGCTTTATAGGAGAGGGATTCATCAGGATTTTCAAAGCGCCAGAAACCTCTTTATAAGCTAGCTATTGGAGAAGGATGCCAAATTCGTGTGGGATGAAGATTGCTAGAAGAGCTTTGAGGGGCTTAAGACCTACTTGACCACTGCACCAATAGTGAGAGCACCCAACTGGAAGTTACCTTTCGAGGTCATGTGCGTGCAAGCGACCTACAGCCATTGAGATCCGATTCTCGGGCGAGAGATGAAGGGAAAACCTTATGTGATGCACTGTCTGAAAAATGAATGAGGCCTGAAAGGTACACCACCACGGAGAAAGAGCCCCAATGGGGTGGTCATGCTTTGGGCCAGTTTCGTGCTTACCCAGTTGAATTAGGACATAATCATCTTCACAAATCACTCGACTTTGAAATACCTGGCGACAGCGAATTCAGTAGGCTCGTCGGATGAGTTCTCACAACTCGAGAGTTCAACCTAGTTAGGGATAAAAAGGGTGTAGAGAATGTTGTTGCGAATCATCTCTCAAAACTAACCATAGAACACAACACCCATAACCCTTCAATTAATGATGAGTTTCCTGAGGAGTCCTTGTTGCTAGTGGAAAATTCCCCATGGTATGCTCACATTGCCAATTTTTGGCAACAAGAGTTACAGCGAGACTAGAAGGCCTGAGACGAGAGTTTTCTTAGCAAAAATTCATTCCCTCTTATTGGGAAGAGCCCTTCTTGTACAAATATTGTCTTTGATCAAATAATCATAAGATGTGTGCACGAGGGAGAAACAGAAAAGAACACTCATCCATTGCCATGAAGAATGCATGTGGAGGCCATTTTGCTTCTGAAAGCGCGAGAAAGGTGCTACAATATGGGTTCTATTGGCCTTCACTTTTCAAGGATGCCCACACCATGTGCCGTGAATGCGACAAATGTCAAAGGTTGGGGAAGATCTCTGGTTCTTCACATGATGCCTCTGAACCCGATTTTGGTAGTTGATTTGTTCGACGTTTGGGGCAACGACTTCATGGGACCATTCCCTTCTTCTTTTGGATATGTTTACATTTTGGTGAAATTAGGCTATGTGTCGAAATGGGTTGACGGTGCCTTGCCAAAGCTTGACCCGGACCACGGTGGTGTTGAAATTCCTGAAGGAGAACATCTTCTCTAGATTTAGGGCCCCCAAGGCCATAATGAGTGATGGAGGTTCACATTTCTGTAACAAACCGTTTAAGAACCTCCTAGCTAAGTATGGTGTAAAAACATAAGTGGCCACCTTACCATCCTCGAAAACCAGGTGGTCAAGAGTTGAGCTCTGACAAAGGAAATCAAAACAATATTGATGAAAGTGAATTGACTGTCGAAAAAAAGGCGGTCTCTGTTCTTCCTTATGGGCATATAGAGCGACATCTGAGACCAATCATAGTATGTGTCCCATATCGCTTAGTTTATGACAAGGCGTGTCCTGCTGTGGAAATAGAGTAAGGCATGGTGGGCGGGTCAAAAATACGAACTGGATATGGGAAGAAGTGGCATACAAAAGGATCCTTCATATCAATGAGCTAGAAGAGCTAAGAAATGATGCCTACGTCAACTCGAAGATTGCAAAAGACAAATTAAAGAAGTGGCATGATCAGCTGATAGTCCGTAAAAACTTTAAACAAGGAGACCAAGTGCTGCTTTATGACTCTAAGCTCTACCTTTTTCCGGGCAAACTCAAGTCAAGATGGACTGGACCATTCATCATCCATCAAGTCTATCTCAATGGACCAGTGGACCTGCGTAATTTCAAGGACAGTAGAGTGTTCGAGTCAATGGGCGAGGCCCAAACCCTATGCGATCTGACACCACGGTGAGACGAGTCCCCCTCAGCCGACCCTCCATCGACAGGCTACTACGGGGATTGGCTTAGTCTCACTTTGAGACAAATCACGCCCCCCCGATTATTATTATTTTTATGTTTAATTAAATTTTATTTCGGTTATTCTAAGTTTTATTTGCGTTTTCCATTTTGTAGCTTAGCTTTGATCGCATTTTCTCATTTTTGATTGCATATTCTTATAATTTTTGGTATTTTGTTGTGCAGGTGTAGCAGAAATCCTCCAACCTCTCCGTCTCCTCCCTAATCCAAGCATGGCTAGGACCCGTGGAGGGCACAGTTTTAGGCCTCGGGTGAGCCCTTTCTCTCCTCCCCACCGGCCAGACAAAGCTCTCTCTCATAACGCGATAGCTGCTTGCATCCCACATATTCTACGCCTGTGCCTCGCAGGTATAACACGAGGGTTGGGCCTACTCTACCATCTCCTACTCATCAGGGGACCATCGGGAGGACTGGAACCTTGGACTGACCGGGGAATCATCTAGCTCCGAGAGACCTCGGGGCCCGTTTGCCACATGTCCATGGACCAGCTGATGACCTACCCCCGGATCTGTCCCCCGCTTCTATCATCCGGCACCCCCTCTTTCATTGCAGCCCCATCACAGGCAATTCGGATTGTAGTACCAAAGAAGTACACTACGAGACATATTATGATTTTCCAGCTTTTGCTGCAGATCCCGAGCTCTGGGATTCCTTGAGGCGTGTGTAGCGATACTCCCTAGAGCCTTTTATGACCCCGCGCTGGTTCTTCTACCCTCGGGTGGTCATCGAGTTCTACCATACCATGACATCCAAGGGAGTGCCTCATCATATTGTTATCCATTTCTCGATTGATGGCCGTGAGGGGACACTTCAAGCGCGGGCTAATACAGTAGCGTTCCATTCCCCTGATGCTGACCCATTTCGGTGACTACGAGATTATGGCTCACTTACACCTAGGGAGATGGTTCACATATTATCGAGAGAACGGCCAAAGGTACGTACTTTTCGAAGAGTAGCTTCCCTCGAGAGCATGCTCCTTATCGACCACATCACTGCGGTCTAACATCTTCCTCCATCATAGTAATGCGTTGGAGAGAAGCTATCACGGAGGCTACATCTGCATTTACGAGGGTTATTGGTTCAGCCACTGTAGGAGCTCTTCATGACATCCTTACTCCACTTTAAGGATAGGTTCTGAACGACATTGGGGGCCTCCCCATTCTCGGCTGTATGCAGTATTAGAGCATTTAGGCTTTCTACGAGCCGATTGAAACATTGATTTGCGAAACGTTCTTACTATTGACAAATTGGCCCACGTGTTACGCGTACTTCGGCACCTCACCTCGGGGCGTAAGTTGAGGACATAGGAGTTTACTATCTTGCATAGGATACAGAGGAGCTTAAGATTGCATCATCGACGGCTCCGGTAGTCAGCACTCCATCCCACCTCGACTCCTATAGCGTAAGATGGACCCGAATGCATCGGTACACCATCTGACATATCTCCATTATCCACTCGAGATTTTCTCGCTATTGTGGATGCGGTCGCACCTTCATCACGTCGGCATGGTTGCGGCTGCCCATGCGGCTTTGGCTAAGAGGATGACCGCAGCGGAGGGCCTCAGGTCACTCGGACCACCTCGCTTTGCTTGCACGAGACCCGCCATCCTCATGCGAATCTGAGAGTCACTGGGCACCGCCTCCTATCTCGCCATCGGTGCACACTTCGGGCCTTTTCAACAGTTTTCCTCCGACCGCCGCCACGGCTTCCTCAGGCCCCGCCCGGGGATGTGGATGACCTCCATCGGCTACACTGCGAGAAAGGTAGCTTCTCTAACTCAATCAGAGCCCCATTGTAAACAATGTGACATTTAGTTGGGGGAGTCGTAGCGAAGGAAATTAGCTTTTATTTTGTTTTGTTCTTGAGCAAAGTTTTTTGTGGAGATTGATGACTTGTTGGATGCTGTTAGTTTCTTTTTATAAAGCTGAAAATATAGTCACATTTCTTTTTATACATACCATATAGCTTATATGTAGAGCTGGGAATATGGATCGAGCTTGGAGTGGGGTGGCTTGCAGTGGCCGATATTTGGAGGGCGGGCGGTGGGTGCGACTCGAAAAAATCAGAACGCTGTTGGCCGGCGAATTGGCCATGGCCCATCGGGATGGGGCGGGACCGGCGGTGGCGAATTTTAAATTTGTTATTATTAATTTTAAAAAAATGATATTTATATATGACTTATTGCGATTTTTTTTCTAAATCCTATAGTAACCATACTAATGAAGATGAAGATTAAGGGCATAGTGGATTTCATTTTAAACTTTGGATTTGTAGTTTTAAGATATCATTTATTTGTCACTTTATTTTTTTTAGTACTTTGAATATGAACACGTTTATTAGTTTTGTTTATTACACTTTGACATGTTTATGATTTGATGTTTCATTTTTTATCATGAAATTTTGAACTTAATTGTGGTTGGTACTTCATTAATTCTAATTATTATGTGATTGTAGTTAGTTGCTTAATAGCTACTATTTATTTTGGTTATAAATTTATAATGATGTTTAGCATTATTTACGTTTATTTAAGGCTTTAAATATTATTATATTGTCTAAAACTCAAAAACCGTTTATCGTTAAGCATTATTAAACATTTTGTGTTTTTGTTTTTATTTGAAGAATGACAAAATTAGATAAATTACAAGTTTTAGCGTTTTTTAAATTTTGGCCCGTTTGCTTGGCTTTGGCCGCCCGATACGCATGGGACTGGGTTGGAAGCTGATCTTCAGCCCCGAAAAATGTGGGCCAAAGCGCCCGGCCATTTTGGCCGCGGCGCGAATAAATTTGAAACCCCGGCTGTTTCAGCTATACTCATATTCTGACGAAAACCACACCCTTTTTGGCCTAGCACAACGGTTTTGAAAAATTGAAACATTATCCAACTCTATTGTTCTTAGATTAGTTCCATGCTTGATTTAAGTGAATGATTGGTTGAAATCTCATTGTTTTTCAACCCGTTTCCTTCTCCACCTTTAGCTAGCCACACCACGATTACGTGGGTTTGTGATAACTTTGAAAAATTGCCTAGCCTCTAGACCTTGCAAGAGCCTATCCTGGTTTCATTTACTACCTTCAATGAGTTAGGACCCCTAGGAAAAGAAGGCTGATGAGCCTTCGAAAATAAAAAGATGAGAAAAATAAAAACAAAATCAAAAGAAAAAGAAAAAGAGAAAAATTGCAACGCTTTGCCTTGAAACTTAGAACACGGTCCGAGGGTATGTGAAAGTCTTTACTAAAAGTCGAGTCTTGCACAAACCCAGTAGTTGGGAGTAAAGCGACTTAGTGCTCATTACATGGGTGGATGGGTGAGGTTTAGCAAGTTAATAGGTAAAGTCTTGAAATCATTAGTCGAGGTGAAACTTTGAAGAGTTTCAATGATTAAAGATCCTTATGACTTGATGCCCCGCCTTAATTGGTTAGGAGTCATCGATTGGATCCCAGATTACATGGACTTTGGTAAAGGTCAATTCCTCAGCATTGCACCTGCAACCTGATAAATTGTGGAATAAGAGTGGGTCTGATCTATTTAGGTCGGTTAAGGTATTACTAGGTTGTAGTAGCTTGGTTGGGAGTGCGATCGCGGTTTATTCTTGACGATCCATATAAGCAGCAGGTTTTAGTGGAAGTTCCAAGTTGATTCTCTTGAGTTGGATACTCTTATGAAGCTTGATTCTGTATGGCATTCATTATCTCAAGATGGTTATTGGGCAGGGTTTTGGTGATTCATACTCAGGGTTAGGCATTACTCACCCACATACTTTTTGAAATACCATTTTTTTTTGTTTTGAGAACATAATTTTGTTTGCTCTTTCTTTCTTTCTTTCATTGCCATGGGACTAACAATGTGTCGATTGGGAAATTGTTGGTGCCAAAGTGCTATTTTGAGCCCCATTTATTGTGAGTTTTGAACGCTTTTGTGTACTAATCAATCGAATTAACTTAGGTGCATTAAGGTCCGACTATTCTACTAATAGTATTTTGTGAAAGCAATTTGCTTAGTTTTTTGCAAGCTAGTAATGCCAAACTTGTTGAATAGACGAGCATGGAGGGTAGGAGTCAAACCCAGCTTTGCTAGATCTGAAATCAGAAGGAAAGGAGGAGCATAAGAAGAGCACATGAGCAATTTCGCACCCCAGTGCGAAATTTTCTCCCTCCATTTTTTACTTTTGGTTCTTTTGACTCCCTTTTTCCCATTTTGCCCTCCATGTATAAGTGTGTTTTGAGGGTATTTTGGTATTATTTTTTTTCCTATTTGGAGCTCTATATAAGCTCAAACCTTGTAGACAATTGGGGAGTGTGGGCTTTTGGTGGAAATACAGAGCATTGAGCGGTAAGTTTTCCCGCTTTTCTCTTTCTGCTTCATTTTCTTTGCTTTTCTTTTATTTTCTCGGCTATCAAACATCCTTGAGGATGATAACCCAAGGGATGGTTGGCTAAACCCCCTCCATCCTTGAAGAAGAATATTGGGCTAGGGTTTTGAGGTAAAATGATGGTTCTCATGTATTTAATGCAAGCATTTATGGGTATTTATGTCTCTATTTCTCATAATAGATTTAAATCTCTTTGATGTACCTTGGTTAACCTATACTTGGCAAGCTTTTAGGGTTCAGTGGATGCTTATTGCTAGATCCACTGAGATTCATTAGTTGTCATTTATTAGTTAATGTAGGGTAGATTTTTAGGAGATAGATTTTCACTGCCCGGGAACATTTATGTCCAATAAATGCTATATTTCAAGGAAAAAGTATTAAGGTTCGGTTTGATAGCTAAATGAGAGATCCGGTTTGGGAAATGACATAGGTCATCCTCCCAGCCCAGAGAAAAAGGGCAGAACCTCGTTTGCCCTAGTTACCGACCAGTAGTGATGCTTGAGGAGTTCTTTTTCATATTTTACTTTAGTTTATCTTCAGTTTGCAAACATTCAACCCACCATTTTTAACCAAGCCTTAAAATCCAAATTGAAATTCACCATTCTAAGCCAACTGCAAATCATTTACACGAAGAAAACCCATCCTTGAGTTTGACTCTAAAGCCATTATATTGTAGTAGCTTTACTACGGCAGTAGGAGGAATTTAGGTTTATAAATATTGTTGATTAGGCACCCTATTGCGACAGTCAGTACTCAAGCCTTCAGTACCGGTACTCAACATCCTCTAGGCTAAAAACCACGTCGATGGGTGCTTAACTTTGTGTACGCGCTGCGATTTACTGCGAAATGACGTTCGGTCATTTTCAGGAAATCTTCGACGAAACTAAGAAACGACTCAAAACCAACCACAAAACCCAACTTGAACCAACCAAAATACACACATGTGTTGAAGAGTTAGGAGTTTCTAACCCAGTATAGACAAGAGTTATGACCAGGTTTCCCCAACCAACAAATCCATGCACATAGGTTCCATGCTTTCCATGCAAGAAAGTATTAAGCAGATGTTCGAACAAAGTTCCAAACATGAATTCCATACCTGGATTTATTCTCTTCTTATTTTCCTTCTCTTTGCTTGAATGGAAACCCAAAAATGGCTTCTTCTCTTCTACTCCACCGTAACAATAGCTCTCCCAAATCACAATGAGAGACCATGTTTGGTCTTATCCTCATTTGAGTCAAATGTCCATTTTTGCTATTTGGTCCTTGACAGGCTGAAAGTGAGTGTGCAAAATTTGGTGAGAAACGCTAACCTGTGTGCTCAAGTATATGCGTCGAGCTAATGTAGTGTAGTGGTTAGTCAAGTATCGTTCCCTCGAAGATAAGCGTGTTGACTATTAATTTAATGACTTCAACAATATTTGGATCTAATCCTAAAGCGAATTTCGACTAAATTACTAGAATTAACAAAAACTTAAAATTGCATGTATTGAATTATATTGATGATGAGAATCCTAGGGTTTTACCGTCTCCTACCACTCTCGATGGATGTCAATTCAATTAAGGACTTATTGAAGTAATTATATGGGTTATGTTAGTGAGTTGATCTTTCCTATAAGATATTCTCTCTCGAGATATATTTTCCTATCTACTTGATGGGATATGTGCATCTACGCCTCAACCCCTGAACTTGAAACTCTTAAATGTGTGCAAACCCTAGTGCCACACTTGCGGAGTCTAGAATATCATAATTCTTACATTGCAGTGTTGCTTTTATATGTCCTAGAAGTTATCTTCTCTCGATCTCGGACTCAGGCTTACAGCATGCCAAGGTTGACGAGCAATAACATGTAATTAAACCCAAAATTAAAGCAAACATATGAACTCATATTAACATTCCAATAAGTCAAAACTGAAAATCAATCCATCAAATTATGGTTAGGGTTGGAAAAACCCTAGAGAAAAGAGTTAGTTCATCATATTATTCACTACATATTGAAGAATTCGAATCATGAAATGGGTTCAAGGAAAGACTACATAAAATTCTGTCTTCGCGATCTGTCCCAAATTCGTCTATCTTGATCTCCCACTCCTGTATCTCCTCCTTCTTCCCGATCCAATCCCCCCTTTTGCTTCGAAATTACTCCCTTTTTATACCTCGAGACGCGGGCCCATCAATGGCCTAGAAAACTAGGGTTTTTTTGAGTTCCCGTAATGGAAAGGGAAACTCGCTTCGCCACGGCGAACCCGAGGCCTTTGATTTCAGGCTTTCTGGTTCGCTACGACGAAGGGGGTCCTCGCAAGGCCAAAGTGCTTCGCCGCGATGAAGGGGGTCTTCACATTTGGTGAACCCAGTAACCTTGTGATCTTTTCATAATTTGCGCACCTTCTGTTTTTACGTCTTTTAAATTTGCCTTTTTATTCCAACATCGCCATATTCTATAGGATAATATAATATGAGGGATTAGCATAATATTAATGAAAAAGACTATGAATAGTGCATTTTAGCTATAAAGAAAACTGAGAATTTAACTGAAATGCACGCATGATTCATCCCGATCAACACCCCCAAACTTAGCTTCTTGCTTGTCCCCAAGCAAGAATAGACTCCACCTAGGGCACATAAGAATAACGTGAAACTATATGACAATATGGGTTAAGCACACATGACAACAGCAAGAAGGAGTTCGTATTAACCAGTCCAAAAGATCCAGGAACTACCTTGATTGTTTATCTTTCAAGAATCTGCACTGGGTCGGTCTTGATTGACCAAGTAAGTCAACCACATTTTTAGTGCTCAATAATCTTTCCCAAGGAGTCTAAGTGCAGTTAAAGTGTGATCTCCAATGTATAGTTTGACTGTAGTACCCCCAAACTTGAATCGAACTCGCCTATTTGGAATAGCTTAACACGGAAGGATGAGAACGCAGCAATTTATTCGCCGACTACTCCCTAAGGTGATTAACTCTAGGAACAAATCAAGAAAGTACTAGTGCAGGGGTTTTAGGTGAGGGTTCTGTAGCGGGGATCGGGTGATACAGTTTGGTTAAGGGCATCGGGCGTTGGTTCCTGGGAACTTCTTGCACAGACACTTCGACGAGCCTCGAGGTTCTAGATTGTGTAGATCATCCATCCTCTGTCCCATGTAGCGAGCAGTGAAGTCAATGGCTCCCGGTCAGTTGGCTTAGGGCATTAGGCTTTGAAAAGCCCCTCGGACTATGCCCGGGATTCCGATTGGATGATCCACATTGTTATTATTATTATTATTTTTATTTGGGGCTCAAAGGCGATCCTCTTTTTCTAAGGTGTCCCATCACTTAAGTGTTTACTTCTAGTTAATGGGACTTTCTTGTATGGTGAGTCCCGGAGTCAAAGCATACCTCGAAGATCACGTGTGTGTGTTCAGGATAGCCTACTTTGGGAATTAGGTTTTTGAGATCTAAAAAGGTCAGCCAGACATGGTTAGTCTCGACTTCATACAACGCAATCCCAATTGTCAAACAACCTCGAAGTCCCTGCTTCATTGAACATGGGTTGTTTTTATAATTACTACAACCCCCTTTTGTTGCCATCATGCTCAAAATTAAGGTGGGGATACTCAATACCAACTAAAAATTTGTCATATTGGTGCATTTGCATACATGTTGGTGCGTAGAACCGACCTAACACACGTTTACAAAGAAAAAAGCTGGACCTAACATGCAAAAATAGCAAAAATAACCCAAGTCGACCTAAGCATGCAAAAGTAGCAAAAGATAAAGAAAACTAGACTAACATGCAAAAATAAACGAAAATAACCCAAGAACAAAATAAAACTAAGTCAAAATAAACTAGGTCATACATAGTCAGATAAAACTAAGTCACACCCCATAGAAAAGCGAAAAGTAAAAATACGTCTCGAGAAAAAAAATATCAACTGCGGTGGTGGCCCGGTGGTAGTCTTGTGTGGAATGACGGGGCGGCATTTCTTGGGTGTCCCCGGTCTGGGCGCTCGGATGTGACCATCTGACCTAGATGGAATCCATGTCACCTTTCGAGTGACTGGTGCTCCTGAGACTCGTCCTAATAGGCATCGAAGTGGGCAGTGAGTGCATGGATCTGGTTGGCCATAGACTGGGTCGAACTAGAGGGGACCTCAAGGTCACCGTCCACTAGGTGCTCGCGTTAGGTGTGGCCACTGGGGCATCATTGTCGGTCTCGTCATTAGACTCGTCAGGGCTCCCGAACTTCACCACGAAGCGATGGAATGGGCGCGTATACTCTCGAGTCAACATTTGAACTCGATTGTCCGGTATGGCTTCGGTGATCAAGAAGGGGTGGATCGGGCGACGGTCACGGTCAGCGAGGTCGACTCAATCAACCGGCTTAATGACCATCCCGATGTCGAGGCGGAATCCCTTGGTGCGTAGGCGTCTGAGAGGATGTCGTCTTGTCGCTTTGTCAACGTACTAAGATGCGGTGAAGGTTTAATCTTAACCGGATAAAGAATTATACCAAACCGCCGTTAGGCGTGAGCGCTGTCATCGGAAATGTGGTGAACTTACCCGTTAACGGATGGTGCCGCCACACGCCCTAGCCCTGTGTGAGCTCCTGCATCAGGCCCTCGAAGTTGGTGGCCATAAATAGCGCCTGGTACTCCTCCCAGCGTCTTCCTCCCACGGTGATGGGGCCCGGTTGATGGCCCATGCCCGAAGTCGGCCCACCCAGGATGAACAACGCGGTGCGGAGCCCGAGGAATGAGCGGGTTGGGTGA
The DNA here is from genome assembly GCA_016808115.1 of Tetrastigma voinierianum. Classification (NCBI taxonomy): domain Eukaryota; kingdom Viridiplantae; phylum Streptophyta; class Magnoliopsida; order Vitales; family Vitaceae; genus Tetrastigma; species Tetrastigma voinierianum. Next base: position 173,148 of record JAEQBH010006967.1, on the reverse strand, counting down.
GACTCGCGGTTCTTGGGGCCATAGGTCGGGGGAGCCTGAGGGTCTCTGACCAGTCCTAGATGGTGAGGGTGAAGAACGTCGAGGTCGGAAGGCCTCGCTCGGGACGAAGGAGCAGTTAAGCGACTCATGGTGCTGGAGCGAGAGTACAATTTACGGAAAAATGGCAAAATCATAATTTTGGTTACAAAATTGTAATTTCGGTTAAAATCTGAAATTTATTCTCACGGATCTCGGATGATGAAAGCGGTTTCACCGATTGGAATCGTCTGCAGAATATATCTAGCTAGCACGTAAAATTTTGTGAATTAGGAGCGTTAGAATTTACACAGTTTTAGAACAGCGGTTCGGTCTTGAGTAAAGCGATTTTTCGATCTCACGACGAAGAAGTCATATAACACATACTATGTGTCGTGAGTGGTATGAGTAGAGATATGATATAAATGAATTTGGCCAGAGATAGTCTTAGAATGTCAAGCGGGAAAAGAAAGGACATAATGGTCATTTAGAATTTGTTTTAAATGAGAATAATGCCAAAAATGAGCAGGTGACCGTCTCTTACATGTATTGAAATGAGAACAGCGTGAAAGCAGGAGAGAGGTGGGCGGGTGAGATGGTGTTTAGAGAGAGATTGCACGACTTCTCTCTAAAAATATCGCGATCCGACCGTCGCGGTTCCACCCGGGATAAGAAGAAAAATTTGCTCTGTGGGAAGCCCCCGTGGAGTCTGGTTTTAGGGGTTTCCTCAAACTCCGAGAGGTGAAATTTTCTCCTACTTGGGTTTTACTTTATTTAAGTGTTTTACACAATGTTTCGGTTGGCTTGAGGCCTTGAGCAGTAGTTGATCGATCCCAGCTTGGGACAATTGATTAATTTATTGAACCCAATGTGAGCAGCCGTAACTGTGAGGGTCTGTTTGGGTCTTTAATAGTGTAAATTATGCTTTAAATCGTGTATTGGTTGTATGAGGCGGAGAATGGCGAGTGAGGTCGAGTCCCTGAGGGTGAGGCAAACCACGATTGGTGATTTTTCGGAATAATGCTTAGGGGTTTCACTATTCAGGGAATAGTGTTCACAAAATAAATTTTTTGAATTAATGTGTTTGGTGAGTAATTAATTAGAATTAACGTGTTTGATCATTAGCCAGTATGAGCTAATTTTGATGTGATGAAATACGAAATTACATAACATGATTGTGTGATTTAATTTTTTATGTGAATATATGCATGTTTATATGTTGCATGTGTTATAGACGTAATGGAATTGGCATCATGCATTATATGCTTTAGAATTACTAGGACCGATAGGGTGAGTGTGGGCGAGATCTAGAGAAAATGGTTCGGAGGGTTGTCTAAAGCTAAAATGATCGGAGGGTAGTCAGTAAAAATATCAATCGTCGGGGCGGTCAGTGATATACATCGGAGGGGTAGTCATAAATAATATCGATCGTCGAGCGACCCGATTGATATACACATCAAAGGGTTGTCCACGAACAAATAAACATAATAATTCATCGCAGCGAGCTTGGCGAGTGTGAAGTGATGAGGACTCAGTGCAGAGATGATTAGTTAGACATTCAAAGTAGGATCATCCCATTTGCTTGAATGTGTGTTTGATACTGGAACATTGCATATGCACTTAGGAAGTAAACGCTTCAGGGTGATTCCACTGCGAGCATTAGCTCACCTGTCGAGGGATATTTTTTGCAGTGCAGGGGAGCGTGCGAGGGGGACGGCTCGTCCTGAAGACGGAGGTTTAGAAAGCCGGATTGTGGCTTTGGGTTATGATGTATTACAATGTATTAAATTGTTTTAATTTTAATATATATTTGTATAAGTAAAATTTGAACTCTTGAACTATGGTTGGATAGTTGGATATATATACATTGTTATGAGTATTAGTTTATGAGCTTGAGTGGCTTGGATTTTAATCATAAGGCTGTTATATTGAATTTGTTTGGGACAGGAACATGCGGGTTTGTATTTGGGTAGAGCTCCGTACAAAGGAGACTACGCACGTTTTGCGTGAAAAATGTCGGGTTGCAGAGCGTTGCGAGTGATCTAGCGGGTTGACGGGTGGTCGCGAGCCAGCGCGGGGTGGGGCGTCCGCGGCAGTATGAGCTTAGGTATCACGAATACCTAAGGAGCTCGGGTTTGGGTATCATCACCACTTAGGTGGTTTGATGTGAAATATAGGTATATGAAAAACCTGAAGAATGAGGGCTTGGGCTTGAGCCATGGTCATGTAAGGAACATCACCACTAGGTGTGGTTCGATGTTGAGTTTAGGTATGAGATTACCTAGGAAATCACGGGACAAAACTAGGACACTGCATGCATGTGTTTTAGGTGATTGTTTGATAAATGATGTGTGAACATGTGAATGTTTGATGAATGGTGTGTATAACATGGTTGTTATGTGTTGAGATTGTTTATGTGCTTAGTGATTAGCACATAGGAAAACAAATGAAGTGTTAGAAAAAATTTTGGGAGTTCTGATTATTATGCTTGGAATAGAAAGAAAATAAAATAAATTTGAATAAATTTATTTGAGTTGTTGGATAACGAAATCAAATTTTAATAAATTTGAGGTTGAACATTAGGGTTAGTGTTATATAAGGAGGCTTTGAGGAAATTCTGGACCATTTTCCAGAATTAAATGAAAAAAAATAATAAACAAAATAAATTTTAAGCAATTTATTTGGTTTATTAAGAAATGAGAAAAAAAAAATATATATATATATATATATATATATATATATAAGAGTGGAAAATGTTTTTATAGTGTAAAAATGGAAAAAAAAGAAAATAAAGAAAATAAATTTATAAATTTATTTGGTTTAGAAAGTGAAAGAAAGGAAATTATTTTCTAAAGGTTTTACAAGGTGTAAAACTGAAAAAAAATGAGAAAATAAAATTTTATAAATTTATTTAGTGTTAAAATGAGAAAAAAATGATGATTATAAATATTTTTGGGTTTTTCCAGTAGCAGATTTGTGAAAAAAAAAAGATTATAATGAAAAGCGAAAAAAAATGGTGCGAGAAAATTGGTTGGAACTCACTTGATTGTATTCTGGATATTGGCTGGTTAAGGGTTTTGTATTGCAAGAGGGTAAGGTGTTTTGCAACTTAGGTGTAGTTGGCTGGGAATTGTATCTCAGGATATTGCATTGTATTGCAATAGAGGGAGGCTGGCAACGAGGATTTTTGTATTGGCCACTGGGGTGTGGTTAATGACCGAGAGAAGGAGCGAGAGTGGAGGGTTTGTATCGTGACCCACGCGGCGCGGCCCGGGCCCAAGACCTGGCGGGCGCGCGGGCGGCCCAGGCGGCACGGGCGCGGCGCGTGGTCTTGGGGCACGGCCGACGAGCTGGCCGCGCAGCCTGTGAGCGCGACCTTGGCCTTGGAGGCCTGATCTTGCCGCGCGGCCCACGGCCAGCCGGCGCGGCAGCACAGACTAACGCTAGGCAATGAAATTTGTGCACTGGTGTACCACTCGACTGTTTTGACCCATTTCGACTGTCTTGTTCCACGAGGTCGATTTTTGGACATTGTTAGTGAACCCGGTTCATGAACAGTATTCATCACAAAAAAATTTCGGAAAAAAAAAAGTTTATTAAATTAAATAAAAATCAAATCATATCAAATAAAATTAGACAAAAATTTTCGAAAAATAAAATTTTCAAAAATTGAAATTTTCGAAAATAAAATTTTTGTTGAAAACAATATTTTAAATGCAAAATTGATTGTCTTGCATTACACGTAAATGCGAGGACAAGTAATGTGCTCTAGCGATTTATGTGTATGATTAATGTCTTAGAGCATGTTTATGCCTTAGAATCTTGTATTGAATTTAACTTGCCATTGGAAATCACGTGAGTGGCTGGTCGAGGGCGGCGGACGTGGGGGCGTCCGCGGGGCAGTCGGGCATCACGGTGTTTGGTCAATGACGCCTTTGTTGAAATTTGTAGGTATTCTTGTTTGCTATCACCACGGGGCTAGTATAGCAATTGGTCGGGGAGATCTAGTAACCTCCAGGAGTCGGCGCATCATCCTCGGAGCATTCACGGGGAGATCAGGTGGTGACAGAGACCATTGGTTCGTCACAGTTGAGAAGGCGTTAGGGGTTGTGGAGATTACCTCGACCTGCTAGGATTAGACTAATTTGCGTTCCGGCTAGAGAGAATGAGGCCCCGAATATTGGTAAAGGCGGGGACCTCTTGAGACCTTAGGAGCCATTTTGTAGGTTCTCCCACAGGATTAGGCGAGAATAAGGGATGATATCATCGAGGAGTTGCGAGTTGGAGATCTGGGGACTCTACTCACAGTGGGCACGAGGATTATGGAGCATGTCGAGTTCGATGTCATCTACGGATGGATTGGTTGGCACGAAACACGGGGTCGTTACTCGATTGTGTGGCGTAAAGAGAGGATTCTGCCCACACACGAAGGGCGGTACTTGTGTAGTATTTCAAGGGGGCCAAAGCATGATATTTTGCCCGGATAGTATGAGTCCAGTGCCGGGGGCGGTTAGCGGGTTGGCTGGCGAGCCTTACCCCAGAAGGGCGAGGAGAGACCGAGACTTAGATCACCTCGAGTGGTTTGCGCGGTATGCGAATGTTTTCGGATGAGCTACGGCCCACACTCCACATAGGGATGTAGACTTGGTATTGAGATTTACACCATGTGCACGTCTCTATGACTGCATGGGTTGCTTGCAGATTGATATAGAACTGAGGGTCGATTCTGAGCTCTTTGGACAAAGGGTTCCATTAAGGCAGAGCACACTTCACCATGGGCGCTGGGATTCTGTTGCGAAAAGAAGGCCAGAACGCGTGCATTGATTCGCGACATTTGAAACGAGATTACGATATCGTTTTATTCTGAAGATCGATTACTTGTTTGTCGAGTTGAGAGGAGACATGAAGTCTACTCAGAATAGACCTTCTGTGATTTTCCATCGGTGAGGTTGGGAGGCGAACTTCAAAGTTTTGGCGTTGTCTGCTGTTATCAGTTTTGAGTTCTGATGCCGCTGGATTGCCAAAATCTGTGGCCGACATTCATGGATCTCATGCATGGGATATTCCAACCTATTTAGATCAGGTTTGTCGTGTCTTGGTGGATGAACATTTTGATCTACTCCCGATCAGTAGGAGCATGAGGTATCACTTTGGGATTGTTTCCTGATTGTTGAGACCATCAATTTATCATGAAATCTGATAAGTGCGAGTTTAGGCTTGAGGTGAGTTTTTGGGACACGTGGTGTGACACCAGGTGTCGATCCAACCCGAGGAAGAAGGTTGAGCGGTGATGAGTTGGAGGAAGGGACCGAATGTCAATCTTCGAGATATGTAATTTCTTGGGGTTGGTGAGACATTACAGGAGAGATTGAATGGGAGTTTGTCCGTTGAGAGCAGGATCGTGGGACTTCGCCTACGGGACATAGACTCCGTAGTTGGAGACGACCATGACCATAGAGAGAGAGAGGGTCCGGATGCTCAGAGACACTCTGGGATGTGGGTGTAGTAGCAAGAGGGAGGATCGACCCCTTCTTCTAGTTCGGAAGCGGAGGAATTTCGCCACAGGGTTGGACTAGGGCTGGTGGGCATGTGGGGCTGGTTGCTACAGACGAGGGGATCCTAGGGCTTTGGGACAATCAGTCCCGATTGACGTGAAGCCGGAGGTATACGGTTCAATTTCCTCTACACCTAGTGCAGATTCGGAACCCCGAGTTTTAGTTCGGGATCTTATCTGAAGCACTCAGGCCTCAATAGACCTAGAGGGGACCGAGAGTGTGGGTCGAAGTTAGGGATGGGAATCGAGTTGCGCAAGCGGAGCGTAGTGGACATAGGTGTTAGACATATTGGTTGTTGATGCTGGGGCTTGACATGGATGAGTTGACAACCATGGGTTGTTGTCAGTGGACATAGTGGTTGTCATGCAAAACCACGACCTTTAGTTTGGGCTTGGGGTTAAGGCACTAGAGAAAGCTAGGGCCAGATGTTCTTCCTGCAAGGAGTGTGGGTGAGGAGTTGTTTGATAGGTGGAGTTATGAGTGAGGATATAGAGATTCTGCTCTGTGGTGGACCGCAGAGTTAGGTGTCACAATATGGCGTGTGCGTTCGTGTGCCTGATAACATCGCGCGTCGGCGGGTGTGGGTGCGCAGTGCGGTCATTAAATGCGCTCTTGGTGAGTGTGGTTGGGATTTGTCTTTTAAGACTCGTCGATGAAGAGTAATTGAGTGGTGGTGGGCGAAGCAAAGGGGTCGTTAATCCCTAAAGGTGAGAATCTGGGTTAGGGTGTAAGAAGGGCAGGGAGATGTCACTAAATTTTTGTGAATGTAAGAGAGTACCAGTGTAAGCAGAAGAGTTAGATTGTCGAGGGCCAGAAAACACGGTCGAAGTTATCACGTGAGCTTAGAAGTTTAGTGATAGGAGTCGGGAGTGACTCGAGATTTTGATACCTTTTGGAAATCGCATTAGGTGTTGTTGAGCGACGGGCTCGGTATATGGATCATCATCAGTGTATGAACTAGGTTGACGATCATTGGATTGTCGGTTGTATTGTGAGAATGTCGGCGTTTACACACAAAGTAAGGGGATTTGTATGGGGTTGCGTTGTGCCAGATTATAGCCTGAGTGTTTGGACCTTATTGCGACATCGTCTTGGGTCATAAGGGTAGAAGACATTTGCCCTTAGTGGAATCGCCTACAACAACGGTTATCGGGCGAACAGATGGCACCATATGTTTGGCATTGTATGGGAGGCCGTGCGGTCGCCACTATGTTGGTAGAGGGTGGGAGGGAACATCAACGGTGTGATGATTAGAGACACCTCCGAGAAGGTGAGCTTAATAAGACAACGTCTTCTCACGGCTTAGGCGGAGCAAAACTATCTGCAGATGTCTGAGCGTCGACCACTTAGGATTCGAGTTGGGGATCATGTCTTCTTGAGGTGATACTAAGAGAGAGGAGTGGTCAAGTTCGTAAGCAAGGAAGTATCGCCGAGGTTTATCGACCTTTCGAGATACTCGGCAGATAGTACGTTGCTGCACGGCCGGCCATCACAAGATGTCGGTCCACAAGGCATTTACGCTCCATGTTCTAAGTATACCCGCATCCAAATTATGTGGTGGATTGGGGATGATAGAGGTTAACACGGATGGGACCTTCGGCAGGGACCAAAGGTGCATTTTAGATACCGTGACGTTTTGCAACACAAGACCGCAGGCTAGTGTCAAAGCATGGGGCACACCATGGAGGAGGAGTCAACGGAGCGCTGAGACGACGCGGGCCACCTATCCATTCTGTTAGTGACGGCGCACGCGGCTACTGCTTAAGATTTAATGATCAAGCATGCATGGTAGAGTGCACGTTGCATATGCATGTGAGTGTGTAACATCCCGAAATATACCCTAACAGTTTTCGGACTTGTTCAGGGTATATTATAAGCTAAATGGAATTTTTCGGAAATAAAACGAGAGACCCGGAATTAATAATAAAGCCAAGGGTAAATATGTAATTTACCACTTGAGGACATAAAAGGTATAAATCAAGTCTTGGCCAAACATGGCCTTAACAAACATGAGATAAGACCAAAAAGTGGTCTCATTTTGAGAGAGAGAACCGTGGAGAGGGAGAGAAGAGAAGGAGAGAAGAGAAGAAGAAGAAGAAAAGAGAGTTAAGAAGAGGAGAAGAGGGAGAAGCAAGAAGCTATATGTGGCTGAAACTACTAACTTTGGAGTATGGAACTTGGATTTTAAGGATCACATGGATTTTGTATGGGATTCTAGAAAAGTTTATGAGTTCCAAATCTAGGTTTGTTAGATTTCTTCCTCAATCAAAAGATTTATTGAAGGTAGTGGTCAGAAAAACTCTAAATGGCTCAAGATAAGCATAAAATCCTTCTCTTAATGATTGATACATGTTAAATAAGACTGAGCTAGGTTTAGAATAAACCCTAAATAATCATCATGTTTGATTTGTATATGGGTTGTGACCTCGTGATAGAATGATTTTGAAGGAATTCTATGAAAGAGTTTTGAAGAAAGACATGAAATTGAATGATAATTGAGTAGAAAAGAGATCATAAGATGAATTTGAAGCGGTCTTGAAGTGTTTATGAGGTATGTGAGTTGATCGGGATGAAAAATATGGAAAAAATGGGAGAAAAACACACATTTTCGTGGTGAGCTTCAGACATGTACCGGTACAACTTGAACATGTACCGGTACATATTGTGTTCTGGTCGTTTTTGGCCAACTTGTACCGGTACATGTTAGACATGTACCGTACAACCCCGTTTCCGCTTTTCCGCGCCAATCGTCGTATTTCTCACATAACTGCTTCATTTCTTATCTAATTTGAGTGATTCAAGTGGCTACGTAAAAACAGAATTCAAGGAGAACAAATTAAAGAATAGCATCAAATTCTGATCTGAAGCTGCCTAAAAATTCACTCAAAGTGGGGCCATGTGCAAGCTAAATTCTGATTTCGCTTGAACATAGAGTAGTCCGGTTGTTTCGACGTACTTGAGTTTCTGCTCAATTGGATGACTTCCAGTTGAATAGAACCCTTAGCACCTTATATTTAAAATAGTACAAGGAACTAGAGTCAAACATGAAGCAGATCCCGGCAATTAGTACATGAACTCGTCGTAGTGTAATCCGTAAACCGACTAGTTTGGCATGAAAAATGCCATAACTATAGTTTGGATGAGATCCCATTGATTGATTCCACTCTAAGTAAAGTAGATTCATAGAGGAATAAGAATATATGAATGAGGTGTGATTCCACATCATCATACATCACAAGAAGAATATGAAGTGCCATATGTAATAGGCATGAAACAAGGAAAAATGTAGAAAATGAAAAACGTAAAGATGTGTTCATGAAACATGAAAATGATTATGGAAAATGAAAATGAAAACGAATTGAAACATGATTGTGAACATGAGAGGCAATATGTCATGAACACATAATGTGGTTAAGTGATATATGATTATTATCACATATAACCAGAAAATGATAACAAAAGATAGGAGTATACATGAATAAGTATACGTAAATGAATTTATGAATGAGTATATGAATGAGTATACATGAATGAATATGTGAATGAGTGTATGAATGAGTATACGAATAAGTATACGTAAATGAATTTCTATGAATGAGCATATGAAATAAGTATATAGATTGAGTATATCTTTGAAAAGATAATAAAGTGAAATTGGAATCGAAATGTGATTGTGATCGGTTATGAATGCTATTTGTGAAATATATATAAGTTTATATATATAATGATTTGAATCATTGTTATTAGAAATGTTTGTCATAAATATTCATGGCGCGCAGTATTTGAACAACAAGTGAAATTATCGCATAAAAGTAAACGTATTTGAATGTGATATCAATGACCAACATGACGGATTCACCAACCGAATTGGCTATGAAGGTAACCTAAATTGTTAAAATGCGAAATCACATTGCCAATAATGACAAATGCATGTGATTCAAAGAATCTTAATCTGCCATGAATGTCAATTCTACAGTTAAAGTGAATCATACTATAAATGCAAAATCACATTGCTATCGAATGACGCATTGCAGATTCAACAACTGACCGGCTGTGAATGTCAAATTCTATAGCCATATGTGAGACGATGGATATTGGAATGTGAGATCACATTGTTATCGACGACAATGCATTGTGATTCAAGAATCGAATCATTATGAATGTCAATTTATAATTAAAGTGAATCATACCGTGAATGCGAAATCATTACTAAGTTGAATGACAAACAAACAGGATTCAACAACCGACCAAGCTGTGGATGTCGAATTCTATAGCCATATGTGAGATCTGCGATATTGAATGTGAGATCACATTACACGAATGACATACGCATGTGATTCAACAAATCAATCTGCTGCGAATGTCAATTCTATAGTTATATGTGAAATCACAAATCGAAAAGCCAAATGATGGTATTGAAAGTGTATTTGTATAAGTATTTACATTACACCGATATATAAAGGAATTGTTTTGTAAATGCATTTTGTTAAAAGTGAATGTTATGGGTCTTTTGAATTTGTAAATGGTCATGGGATTGCCCGAAAAGAAGTGCTTTCGCTTAATTAAAAGGTCTAAAATAGAATAACATAAACAACATGTTTTGGAAAGATAATTGAAAATGTCGGAGTAAACCGGCTCTATCTTGATCCACTAACCCGTCAAGTAGGATTCTGTGTCGCGACACTTTGAAAATAAAAATTTAATAAAATGAAACAATGTTCTGATTGAAAACGCCTGAGTAAACTCCAAGCCAGCTTCGATCCGCTCAACCCGTCAAGTCGGGATTCGGTCATAAGATCTTTTGAAAATGAAAATTTAATAAAACGATAACTAAAGGAATTAAACGGGCATCCCAGAACATGAAATGTAATTGCAACAAGGGATTTAATTAAGGGCTTCGACCGTGATAGTAAAATGAGTCTAATATAAATAAATTGGTATTCGGCTCGATTTGACCCCGTATGTATCTAATATGACTTGATATGTTCGATTTGCCATTGTATATATATATATAAGTTTGCTTAATGTGATATGATATGCCATACATGTAGAAGATATAAATTGAAACTTGTAAAAGACATGAAACATGGAGATAGTGATATGGAATTTGAAAAGGATAAAATCTACATGTATAATATGATATGAGTTAGAAGTCACATAAAAATAGACTTCGTTATATGCATAAGTAATAGCAAATGTAAAAAGATAGTGGACGTATAGTTTTGTTATATCGGGTCGTTAATTGTTTATATGTTCCCACTAAGCGTGAAAGCTTAGCACCCGTGTTCAATCCCGTGTGTACCGAAGAGGAGATAAAGAGGACAGACATTCACACCACGGCTCTGGCCATTCAGATAGGTGCTCACCAAGACTGCTCGCAATTTCGATGTTTGTATTAGATATGTACATGTATAAGTAATTGTATAAGTAATTGGGGACTTGAAGATATGTGTAGAGATTTGAATGGATACCATTCGTGGTAGTTCCTTTGTATATGTGAATGACTTTTGGTTATTACAAAATTATTTATATACCCACGTATAAGTTAAGCTCAAAAAAAAAAAAAAAGTCCCATGGTTTCGCACTCGAACCTGGCTCGATTCGCCAATCGGTTGACTTGAACGGGCGTGACAGAGTGATCAGGATTGTCCGTAATTTCTGACGAAATTCTTTGAAGCGAGTGAGAACGAAGACCAGAATTCTAATTTTCTCGGAAAATGGCAAAATCGTACTTTGGTTACAAAATTGTAATTTCGCTAAAATCCGGAATTTATTCTTTTGATCTCGATGATGAAACGGATTCACCGTTGGAATCGCTCTCACGCAAATCTAGCTAGCACGCAGGGGCCTCACAATTCCGAGACGTCGACTTACATCGCTGAGGCACGCGCTCGGAAAAGTCAGAAAATCTATTTTCATGCAACGAAAGTCACATATAACACGTACCATGTGCCATGAGTGGTATGAGTAGAGAAATGATGTAAATGGACTACCGAGATAAGATCAATGTCAAAACTGGAAAAGCATGACACAATGGTCATTTTAATTTGTTTAAAATGGAGACAATGCCAAAAATGAACAGTGACCGTCTCTTACATATTGAAATGAGAACCAAAAAACGTGGAAAACTAGAGAGGAGAGGCAGTGGGCGGCTGAATGGTGTTTTAGAGAGAGATTACCTGACTTCTCTCTAAAATATCGCGCGATCCGATCGTTTACGCCGGGACAGCATGGGGGGCCGTCTATGCGAAGAGGGCTGCACTGATTTAGTGGAGTTTCAAACCCGAGAGGTAGGGCCCTCACGGCTTTACACTTTATTTAAGTGTTTTACAATGTTTCATATTGGAGGCTCGAATCTGGCCAAGCTTGATCAATCCCAAAGCTCGGGACCTAATTGATTTAATTTATCAACCTAACATGAGCAACCCAGAATCGTGGAGGGGACTGTTTGGCCTTTAATAGCGTAAATTATGCTTTAAATCATGTATTGGTTTGTATGAGGCCGGAAATGGTCGTGAAATTCGGGTCCACAAAGTGAACCGACGATTGGTGATTTTTTGGGAATAGTAACTCGAGGGTTTCACTATTCCCGAGAATAGTGTTCACAAAATAAATTTTGTGAATTAATGTGTTTTGGTTTATAATTCAAGTAGAATTGTCGTATTTGATCATTAGCCCATGTGAGCTAATTTTGATATGATGAAATGTGAAATTACATAACATGATTAGTGATTTAATTTTTATGTGAATATATGCATGTTTATATATTTATTGCTGTAAAGATAGACTGTAATGGAATTGGCATCATGTGCATTCCATATGCAATCGAGCACCTCTAGACGATAGGAGGAGCGCATTTATATGAGCTTCAGAGAAAATGGTTCAGAGGGTTGTCTAAAACTAAAAATGATCGAAGGGTAGTCCATACTAAAAATATCAACTACCAGACGCTCAATGATATACATCGGAGGGTAAAGCCCATAACAATATCATCGTTTCCGAGACGACCCAATCGATATATACACATCAAAGGCCATTCACAAACAAATAAACATAATAATTTCTCATACTATACTTGCGCTGAAACAAGTGGGAGGGCTCGCTTTGCGACGTACTCCAGATGATTAGTTAGACATTCAAGAGGATCATGCATTCGTTTAACGCACAAGGTTATTTCGAACATTGCATATGCACTTAAAAAGTGAGAGTAGCCCACTTAGTATGATTCCACTATCGAAGACATTTCACCGCCGGCGATATTATTTACAGGCACGTGAGCTGCGAGGGACTCCGCCTTCTGGCCCTGTAGATGTAGGTTTGTAAAGAAAGCCTGACATGGCTCAGTTGCGATGTATTACATGTATTAGAATTGTTTTAATTTTAATATATGTTGTATAAGAGTAAAATTGAACTCAACTATAGTTGGATAGTTGGATATACATTACTGTTATGAGTATTAGTTTATGAGCCCAAGTGGCCGCTTTAATCATAGATCGTTATATTGACCCGTTTAAATGTGTTTATGTGTTTTGTATTTGGGCAGCTCCCCATACAAAGAAGATCGTCGATCGTAAAATGCTCGTTACCATTCACGAGTATTCCGCGGTTGATTCGTAGTCAACTGACACCCCGACTTGGGGCGCCACGACAGAGCCGCTTTTGCCACCCAAGAAATGAAATAGCGTGGATGCGTAGATCGATGGAGGGTGCCGCACAAGGATGTGGGGCAAGAGCGGTATCTCTTAGGGACAGTCTTCTTAGCGCCTTAGTAATCCTTGTGGCTCGAAATGAAAAAAAGTACATACAAGAAAAAAAAAGGCAGAAGGGACCTCACCAAAAAAAATGGGAGGAGGGAAAAAAATGGCCATCGCGGGTATTTATAAAGGCCTGGAATATAAGTTCCTTCATGCTTGTGAAGACATACTGCGACGAGCGTGGTCCGCTGCGCGAGGCTGCGGCGGCGACGGAAGCCGGCTGGCATGGACCCGAGGAGGGTGGTCGGCTCGCAGTGATGGGCGGGCCGTTGCGGTGGACCGAGAGAGAAACATGCCTCCAAGAATATTTCCCTCACTTGTGTGAAAATGAGAAACACGCCGCGAACCGAGAGAAATATAAACCTTTGTGTTTTTGCCCTCCACCTTTTTAAGATTCATCACATTATTAAAATAATTAAGGTGATGCCCATGAGCAAAATTTTTTTGTAAAGCAGTAAAGGGAATTGAAATGTCTGAGTTTAGGGAAAAAGAAAATCTCACGATGCTTTGGTTGCCTCGATAGGCGCTATGTTTAAACGTCGTTAGCTCGACATTCCTGCAGCGTCGTGTGTAATCTAGGCCCCGGGATTCTTGCACTCTGCGTAGTGCTCGAATCATTTCGAAGGCGGTTGGGTATTTGGCTACGTGCATGATCTTACGGGTAATTCATTGTGCTGCGAGACTTATCTCGAGGTTTACCACTTTGCCTTGCAGAGATCCTAACTAGGGTTGAGGGCCCAGGAGTATGTTTATTAGGGTGATCATCTGCAGGAGCTTCATGGGTGGAGCCATGAAAGGTGATCTTGTCTTCTAAGGCTCTCAATTTTAGTTCCTCAAATACGCACATCAATGTTTACCCACTTCATGCTAGAAATACTTTACCGTTATGATGGGTGTGTTCTTTCATGTAACACCATATCCGAACATTGAGTATATGAAATATGAATTTGTCACTTGGCCTGGAGCGTCTTCTACTCTTTTTACCATTTACTAAGGTGTTTCGGGTGACCTATACGCATTGGAGTGTGACTTTGAACAGATGACTTCCATGATGATCGTGCGAGATATGAATGCGGCGTAGGGTTAATTAATGCCTTCCCAAATCCTGAGGCCCTCAAGATGGAATTTAATTGCCATAGTATAAAAATACAAAACTATTTAGGTCTTTAAGCTTTATCGCGATTTTCATTTGCAGGATGGCACCACATCCTCGATTCAAGGTTCAGCATCTCGAAATCACTTGGTCTTTTTGTTGGACAATATCTCTTTCATAGATTTCACATAATTTGAGCATCTGCTCTAATCATTCCGGCAAGCGGAATGTTTATGTGGAGTTTCTTGAACACCCTCGAGGGTGGTGGTGCTTATCAATGTCATCTTTTAGTGATTGAGGTCTGAGATTAGGATAGTAGGGTTCGGTCATGTTGAGTAGGCCCTTAGCCTCTGTTTATATAACTGACTTTTAAGTGGGTTGTTCCTCTTCTCCCTTGTCATTCTTCATTTTGCATTCTTCTTACATCTCTACCTCCTTATGGTGGTGATGCCACCGTACGCTAGTTTCTTTGCCTCCTCAATGTGACCGTTTTTACGATTCGTTGCTCTCACCTCGGGTTCACCTTAGATTACTCGAGTAATGTCCCAGGCTGCCTCGAATCCAACAATTGGCCCATTTTGGCCCATTTGCTCTCTGCCCCCGATTATTGATGGGTGGTCTAGCTTCTGGGTGCCTTTTTGTCTCATTCATAAGCGATTGTGTAGGGAGTGAGCATTTTGTCACAGTGCTTGCTTAGTCACCACTTTCTTAAGGTTAGTTCATTCACCGGGGTGGTGGCATGTGTCGACTATTCCTCCCGATATATAGATCGATTGCTCTTATTACCTTAGTTTTACCTCCATCCACGACTGCGATGACTACGATTATAGTATACGATACATTAACCATTGCCGTCCTTCCATATTGTGGTTGGTCTGGCGAGTTAGCATGTGGGCTGCTCTCTTTGTCATCACTTACTAACCTTTAACACTCCATGATCTTACATCATCCACCTGAGATTCACAAATTTCGGATTCTATTTTGAATAGCATTCTTGAGCCTTGTTGCTTACACGGCTGTTTCCGGTTAACTATCGACATGATTTACGGGATTATAGAATCCTGCTGTATACACTCCTATGCAAGGATCCTCGGTCGATCATCTAAGCCCGATGATTAGTATTGGTAGTTGTATCCTCCAAGATCTCATAAGCTTGATCTGTGGTTTTCTTATTCAGCCCAGTTTATTAGAGCGTGTGCTTTGCATCCATAGTTAATCACTGATGTGGATCCTCGGTAAGCTCATGAGAATCTCTCCCAGGCCTCAGCTAGGTTCTCCCCCTTTAATTGTCACAAATGTGGCCAATTTCTTGCACCCAGGTGAGCTATTTCGGGAGTAGGAGGAATTTTGGTCATAAATTCTGCACCCGAATCATTCTGTAAGGGTGATGGGTCACGGAGGTTGGTACAGTCGACCAGGTCATTGCTTAGATAACTAGGTGACAATGAATAGACACAAATTTGGGAGCTTATGGTTACCCGTTATGCTTGTAGTATCCACGGGACCTCGATAAAGCTGGTCAAGTGTGCACATTCGGGTTCTCGGTCGGTAACCCACATTATTTGGATATTAATGAACATCTTGCAAGGTCACTCTTTTTAACTTCCCCGAAGTTGTTAGCTGTATGGAGTTATCGTTGTATAGCCTAAAATTACGAACATTTGTAGGTGTGAACAAGTTCTCAAGTAGCATATCTGATTATCATCTTTATCCCCAGAGGGTGTGGTAGTAGGATTCTATGGATTATCCATTACTGTTCCACATGGTTCATCTCCATCATGTGAATGTATCCTGCGTCTAACGATGCTGCGTGATTTCGAGTTGTATTCGTCGATCTTTCGTAATCGTCTGATGTCATTAGTTCGGGATCAAATGGAAGCAATTATGATCTTGTCTTCATTACACTCTAATCTTTCCTAAAATCACGGGATAAGAATGAAACAAATCACGACATAGATCTGATAAAGAGAGAACATATAAACCGGGAATAAAAAAGTAAAGAAATGATCAAGAAGTAGGAATAACTACGTGGAAAGTAAAATTGATCAGTACTATCTATGGCATGGTTGTCAATATCGACACTAAACTTTTCCCACTGACGACGCAAAAAACTTGATGGGCCAAAGTGATGTATGCAAAATTTGGTGAAAGCAGCTAACGTGTGTAGTATACGCATTGAGTTAAGTAGTATGGTAGTTGATCAAGTGCTTCGTTCCCTCGAGAAGGCGTGTTAACTATTTATTTAATGACTTAGACAATGACTGGATCTAATCCACAAGAAATTTAGACTAGGTACTAAATTATGAACTTAAGGTGGAAATGTTGGATTATATTGATGAGTGGGAATCAGGGTTTTTCACGGAAGTCTCTTACTGCACTCTCGATGGATGTCAATTCAATTAAGGACTTATTGAAGTATTTATATGAGTTATGTTGGCGAGTTGATCTCACACAAGATATTCTCTCTCGAGATATATTTTATCTAGCCGGTGGGATGTATTGCATCTGCCTCGGCCTCGGCTCGAGAAGCGCCGTGCCACAGGCCACTGGGTACCACACTTGCGATGCAAGAATATCTACATTCTTGACTACCCAAAGTGTTGGCACAACCATGTCATGAAGTTATCTTCTCTACGATCTGGAAACTCCCGACTTTAGCATGCCACATGGGATTAGCGAACAATAACATACTTGGGGTGAAGCCCAAGAATTAAAGCAAACATATGAACTCATGTTAACATTCAAATCAGAACTCCAAACTAAAATCAATCCATCAAATTGTAGTTAAGGTTGGCAAGGCTTCCTAGAAAAGAGTTAGTTCATCATGACCTTCCCTTTGCACATATTGAAAATTCGAATCATGAAATGAGTTCGGAAAGTTACATAAGGTGTCTTCGTGATGCATCCCCGGTCGTACATCTTTGATCTCTCACATACTGTAGCTCCTCCTTCTTAGATCCGATCCCCATACATCTAAGAGTGTCCCTTTTATACCTCGGAATGCTTGGGCCCATCAATGGCATGGACTTTAGAATTTTGGTTCCATGTGAAGGCTCTCCTCCATATGATGTGCCCTCTGTGACAGGCTTTGATTCGAGGCTTTTTAGTTCGGCCCCATGCGAAGAGACACCAGCAATGACAGGCAGCAACCCTTTGTGATCATTGCCTTTTCATCATTTACTGCACATTCTGTTTTTCTGCATCTTTTTTAGATTTACTTACTTATTCCAACATAGCCATATTCTATAGAATAATATAATATGAGGATTAGCATAATAATGAAAGATTGTGAATCATGCATTTCTTTATAAAGAACAAATTTAATGAAATGCATGTATTCATCTGCGATCGGATCCTTCAACTCCATCTATTTGAATGAACTTATCTCGATTTAGATGGCGTATAATCTTCTTGTTTTATGGGCTTTAAGTCCGCCAATTTTGATAATTTACCATTTTACCCTTAGCATAAATTTCGAAAGGAAATACAATTTTACTTTTTATTATACCCTAAACATGTAATAAACTACTAGGGTATAATTTGGGGGTATTCTTTATGTATTAGTGGTTTTTTGATGTGCACTGCGGCCATGCTAGTGGAATCCCAGCGATAGCAGTGATGCTGTCCCTGTTCTGACCTTGACAGGATAGAACTCGGGAATGTGAACTCGGTCGAAGCGGAGAATCTCTATGGTTTCTTGGCGCGACAACCACAGCCAATAGGAGACATCACGCTCCTGTCTGACGGGACCCCCGATCCTAGTAGGTTTTATTCTCGGTCGTTGGGGAGCTTAGGAGCCTTACAGTATCATAGAAGCGAACTGTTTACCTCGATAAGAGAGCCGTCCCTTCAACATATATCACGCAGGGAGGAGCGGTGATGAGGTAGAGTCGAGCCTTCTATTAGTCGATTGGTTACCGCGGTAGTGCTACCAACTATCCATATTGGAATCGAAAAGGGAAAAGAGTTCAAATAGACCTCACATAAAGGAATCCCTCGCATGCAACCACGATTGTAGTATTGAAGAGGGAAAGACCATTGGTGTGGATCCCGAGGGCAGTCGAGCGTTGGGTAGGCGGAGAGGTTCCGCATATGTCGACTCTTTACTATCCAGCGTGGAAAGGAAGCGATTTATAATGCATATTGTTGAAACATAGGCGTGTTACGCACAGAATCACTTAAATATGACAGTCGGCTTTGATGTGACTCCTCACAAATTGAATGTATCCCCTTGGCCGAGCACATGGGAATGAAAAGTAGGGCATTTCCTCGAATCGCCATGATTATTCGGCCAGAGGTGGACAATCTTCTAAAGCGGAGTTTCATCGGAGGTAAAAAGTATCTAAATGGCTATGATATAGTGGATTATAACGCCCCAAGGAAATACTATAATTTTTATAATAATTTTATTATATATTAAGGGTATGAATTGGAGCGAGACTTGGGGTTTTAAAGGAGCGATGGGGTGTAGGTGTGAAAAGTGGAATGAATATGTTGGGCATGAGTTAAATGTTATATGCTAAAATAAGGAAATTGATTAGACACAGGAATAAACCCAAGGTGTACAAAGGGCAAATTTGGAATTTTGCAAAGATGAGGACCTAAGGTCAGAATAGGAATAAGCCCTAAATGAAAGAAAGTGAATTAAATGATAATTGAAAGTGAAATAGACAAAAGGAGAAAAATGATAAATAGAATTTAAAAGAGACGAGCATGTGTAAGAAATAAGGATATTAGACCACATTTGTGGTCTTGGATGGCACAGTAATACCCAGCATTGAGAGAGAGTGAGAGAAAGCTAGGGTTTGGGAAAGTGATTTTTGTACAAGAAATCCAGCCCATTTTTCAAGATCATATAAGGAAGGAAAGAAAGAAGCTAGAGGCGAAGAGTTTAAGTGAAGTTTTAAGGTAAGAACCAAACCATAATTTCTTTAATGATGTTTGGAGTTTTGAAACCCTGGAAAAATCCATCCATAGGTTTGCTCCTTAGTTGGTTTAGGAAGGTATTTAGATGTTATTGGGAGTGATTCCATGTTTTGTTTTGAGATTACAGAGATTTTTTGAGAGAAAATCGCAAGAATAAGCTGGAATATCTTGCGTTTTTAGGAGTTCCCTCTCTGGCCGTAGCGTAAGGAGCCCAGCCACCAACCACGTAGCCTACTGGCTCTGCTATTAGGATGCCCTCGTGCGCGGTAGGATATAAAATACTTTTCCCTCGAGTGCACATACAGTGTAGCTTTCTTCACCTTGCGGCATAGATCTGACTGAGAACAAATTTGAATTTTTTTCGAAGTCTAGTGTTCTACACGATAGTTTAAGGATCCTAATAAATTATTAATGGGGGTTCAAATAAGGATAAAACTAAATGAAAAGCGTCTTTTTATACCTACTTGACTAAGCAGAGCGAACTTTTTAAGCTGAGACTTAGTGTCTTTGCAAGCTGTGAAGATTAATTAACTTTCACCCCAGAATGAGGAAATTAATTGTTTTATCATTTTAAGAGTGGCGTAATTATTTATTGACTAGGGACAATTGAGATCACTAACCTGGGGCCAAGAGATCGAAGGAAGGAAACAAGAGCCAATAGCAGTTTTATTTCAACGACCCTCAATCACTTATTCAAGTGTTTTGGTAGTTTACCAAATAAATCTGAAATAATTATATGGAAATGAGTATATCTTTGAAATGATATTATTACGAAGTGCATGTGGATGTGAAATTTTGATATTTGAAATGTAAGCGATTAATTGCATGTGAGTGATTAATCGATTATAAGCGAATTAGTCAATTCTCGACATCTTAGATTGATACGATATCACAGAAAGACCAACATGGTAGGATTCACATTGGAATCTGTCATGAGCGACTCGAAATTATCCGATGTCTTACTTGAGCGGGATCGCTGATCGATGTCATCATGATAGTGTATGGCATTGAAGAAATGTCCATAGTGATGCACCAATCGGCATCCGTCTTGATGAAATATGACATTTATAAGTGACCACATGTCTTGGTGCAATCGACATCAGTCGCGATGGGAGGCAGAGGTGTTAAATGTGTAAATGCATTCTGCAAGATGATAAAAGGGCCAGGATTCAGAAACGAATCATCATGAATGTAAAATTGTATAAACAAAGTGAGATAACAAACTTTGATGCGGTGAAATAAGTTGCCAAACTAAATCGTCCTTAAATGCTTATATGTTTAGATCTCATGATTTGGAATTAAATGATGTATTTGCATGTTAAAATACATATTTTGATACAAATCAATGATTTTAAAGTGAAAGCATATGAAAATGAATAAGCATAAGTATAGTTTGATATAAAGGCATGATTTTATGATAAATGCTTATCATAAGTGAAAGTGGAATATAGCTATATGGGGCCACTAAACGCAAAGTGGCAGCGTGCTTGAATTTTTATCAT
Source organism: Tetrastigma voinierianum (assembly GCA_016808115.1). Classification (NCBI taxonomy): domain Eukaryota; kingdom Viridiplantae; phylum Streptophyta; class Magnoliopsida; order Vitales; family Vitaceae; genus Tetrastigma; species Tetrastigma voinierianum. The sequence goes on along the minus strand of JAEQBH010006967.1, from coordinate 152,303 downwards.
GCAGGTTTTAGGGTAAGCGGAAGAGACCAAAATCGAGAAGTGCAGTCATGTAGAGGATTCACGGCGTATAAGTATATATCGTCATGTATGCGTATCATTTCTTTTTAGATATATGACATTTATGGGCATAAAGAGTTAAACTCTAAACCATTATTTTGTATATCATTTTGTAAAGGCATGATACGTTATTTTGTGAACGAATTGTATAAGAGTAAATGTTTTTAGGCCTACAATTTGAAATGCTTCTACGTAATTGAAAACTCTAAAATGAAATGACATAAATAAATGTTTTGATAAGATAAATGAAAACGGTCGAAATGTGGGCTCCGTTGGATACGCCATTGGTCAGGTAAGGGGATTGAATCGCGACACTTTTGAAAAGAAAACAAACGAATGGTAAACAACAAAAATTAAAGCGAGTATCGGATCGATTCAAAATCGCCAATCGGTCGAGTGGAAAGTCACTACGATGGTGGTCCTAAATAAGGGCGGTAAGTGAAGAGTATGCGTGGACTACACGGACCTGAACAAAGCATGCCCGAAAGACAGCTTCCCCTTGCCACGAATAGATTAGATCATTGATGCTTCAACTGGACGTGGATGTATATGTCATTTTGGAGCGCTTTCTCGACTACCATGGATTCCTATGCACCCTCTGATGCGGAAAGCAACATTCATTTACACTATGGGCTATTCTACTGCAATGTAATGCCTTTTGGCAAAACCTTGGAGTGACTATCGAAGATTAGTGACAAATATATTTTAGAGCCACTGTCGATGGACCATTGGAAGTAATATCGTCGGCATGCTTGCCGAGATCGAAGGAATGCCTCGATCACTGAATCCTTTCTGACCTTTGAAGCTCAGAGCCGTCGTATAAACTCGATCCCTAAGGTATTAGTTCGAGTTAGTTCAAGCAAGTTTTTGGGCTTTGTGGTAGTGTGGAGGGTAGAGTCAATCATACAACTTGGTCTGTATGGGTTTCATAATCCCAGCTCCAAAAGGAAATGGAGTGGCCAGAGTTGGCCCGGTAGGTGGCATGTCTGGGCGATTCATCTCTTGTTTTACATACAGATATAACCGTCTTTTACCACTGCAAAGGGACGAACTAATGAGCTGGAATGGGAATGTGACTAGGCTCAGAGCGGGTCAAACGTTATCTCACGAACCACTGTGCATAGCTAACCACAGATGGGTGATACGCTCTATCTTTACCTGGTAGTTTATGATGTTTCAGTGAGTGCAACTTTATTCAAAGAAGATGAAAAATGGAAACAGAGACCAGTGTTCTTCGTAAGCAAATCTTTATCTGAGGCGGAAACTCGATATACCTGTCTCGAGTAGGCAGCGATGGCTCTCCATATAGCGGCTAAGAAACTATGCCCTTACTTCTAAGCACACCTTATCGTCGTACTGACCAATCTTCCCCTACAAAGCACCATACATAAACCCGACTTATCGGGAATGATGGCCCGATAGGCTATTAAGCTAAGTGAGTTCGATATCCAGTACAAACCACGCTTGGTAATAAAGGGACAGATATTAGCATATTTTTTAGAAGAAATCCCGTAACAGGACGCGGACCGGGGTAACGCCGACTAGTGGATCCTTAGTATGGATGGCGCTTCCCGACAAATGGGAGCCGGTGTTGGCTTGCAACTTAAAGCCCAAACCGGGGAGATGATAGAGCAGGCTATACGGTTAGACTTCCCCACGTCCAACAATGAGGTTGAATATGAAACAATCCTAGCTCTGTGATAGCCTTATGTCTCAAGATCTCAAAGATCATCATACAATGTGACTCCCTAACCGGTGGTTGGATAGCAAACTGGGAGTACGAAACAAGGGACCAACAGATGGCCAAGATGTGGCGCCTTGAGCACCGATTGAAAAAGTCACACCTGTAAGCTCGAAAGATATCCCAAGGGGTTCAAACGAAAAGGCAGATGCCTTAGCAGTAGTGGCCGTATCCCTACCAACCAAAGAAACAATGCTCCTCTTTGTCTATTACCAAAGTCATCAATTGTTGCCAAACCGTGTGAACGAGAGTAGAAGTACGTCCCTCCCCGATGACCTAATAGTCCGCTACCTAAGCCTATGAAAACTCGGATACAGTGGTCAAAGCTCACAAGATTCAGTTCAAAGGACTTGGCCTTTCCCTATGAACAGCAAGCCAGAGCAACATTCCCTAAACGGTCAGATCTAAATGTCCTTCACCACTTAAAGCGTGGCAAGATGATGACCAAATTCACTGTATGAATATACGGAAACCACCCAAAGCAGCAGAATCTCATACGCGGCCCATACCCATACTGCCTTCACCATCAACCATGAGGGCTGATGCTCCTGCTTCCTGTGATCGGGCAAAGAGTGATTGCCGCCACCATGCCCTGGCTTCTGAGGTGCCAACTCAGAACCTAACAACCATATCGAGTCCTTGACCTTTCTCCTAGTGGGGAATTGATATAGTTGGACCTTTACCTATCGCCCAAAGATGTTAGTTAGTCAACATCGGTAACACAGACTATTTTAGCAACAGGTAGATAAAGCCTTTGCCTCCATCATCACAAGCAAAGACGTCGTTCAGACCAGCGGTAACAAAGGTTCGCTTCTTGTTTACCCAACAACAATACTCATAGTAACCCATTAATGGGCCACACTTGATACAGGTAATGGCAAACTCTTTGGTAGTCAAGCCAAAACTCAAGAACTTGTACCCAACCCCATGATATCCACAAAGAATGCTAGCAGTGAATCATCCAATGTATATCAAAGGTCCCGACACGCTCGCATTCGACCTAACCCGATCAGCGCATCCTAACCAAATTTGGGGGAACACGGTCCTCACTTTCATTTTCAATCCAAATACAAAATAAAATTCACACAAATGTGAATACATTTCAATACCAAATGCACAAAACACACGGCAATGCGTAAAAATATACATTAAACGCTTTTGTGGAAGGCCCATCATCAGATAAATTCTGACATTTGTACCATCACTACAAAATTTATTAAAGTGTTCAATATAAAAAACATTTACAAAATAGAATCAAAGTTTAACTTTCACAAGATACTTTATACAAAAAGAGTCAATACAATTTCATGCATGCGTGCGCGGAGTTTTACTTCTCCTCCAAATGGCTTTGACGTTGGTTCTACGCTTGTGCGGTCTTCACTCTTGTACCTATTCACTCGGTACCTGCGCATTGATAAAAACAACACGCTAAGCATTTTCATGCTTAGTGGTTCAATACAGTTCTATTCTCTCTTCATTTCATTTTAAATCGAAACATGTAATATTTATAAAACAATGCTTTTATACAATTTTCAATGACCAATGCAGTACAATACGTATCTATATATTTATTCAATAAATCAATTACAATTCATTGGTCATCTCTGACTATGCATTTTCATAGAGCGAAAGAAATAAAATTAAAAAAATCATTCAAAACGCAATCACTTTTCAATCTCATTATCATTTGCCCTTATCAAATTTAACTTATGCTTTGATTGCACGAGGATAGCAACGAATTACACGTGCGGTCCAGGAATTCTGAGCCGGTATATATATATAAAGAAATATGTACTCGGTTGGAGTACACTACCGATACTGTCCTGTTGGGCTATGGATCAGTATGCCACAATAGTATATTTGTTCGACTCTTATTGGTATACCAATTTATCCTTAACTCGAATTCTAATGGTTAACATTCTTTTAAGGGCATTAAAATCATTCAATACAATTTACAATAGTATATATATATATATATATATATATATATATATATATATATATATATATATATATATATATATATATATATATACATTTGTATACCAAATAGAACATTTTCACATTCATGCAATTTTCTTATGCAAATTCGTTTCATAAGCAATTATCTCAAATCACTTAAAACAAATCATTTCAAACACAAATCAATATGCACTTTCTTTTCAATCATTTCCAAAATTCAAATCATTTCGTAATTATTCAAATATTTTATAAATAAAGAGAGAGTTTGAGAACAAACAAAAATCGTTACTGATTCCAATCTTCGAATCTCGGCTTCAATCTTGGGCTTCCTCCTCCATCAGCCCCTATTCAAATACAATAACAATCACATATTAGTCGGTTATTCTAGGAGTTATTTACAATAGGAGTGGAATCGTTTAAATTTGGATAACTCGAGCTTCCCGAGTTAGCATTTCAATGCCAAACTAGTAGATATGCCCAGCTCACTGGATCACCCACTATTTTTTTTTATTTCTAGGGTCTTAACTCTATAAATTGGTAATGGTTCCTTCATCCATTTGAAGTTATGGTTCTAAGGTTTCTTCTCCAATTGGAATCATCCAATTTGGATCACGAGCTTCGAAGTACAACATTTTAATGTCAAACTGGTCGATATGCCCAGCTCACAGGATCACCCACTATTTTTTAGGGTCTTAACTCCATAAATTGGTAACTGTTCCTTTACTCATTTGAATCTATGGTTCTAAGGTTTCTTATCCAATTGGAATCATCCAATTTGGATCACCCAAACTCAAGTTATTGCATTTTACATCTAAATTTACTCTATTTTGCAAACATAATCTTCATAGCTCCACTTTGGCCAGTTACGGGCACTTTGGGGTTACAATTTAATTATACTTCCTTCAAGTAAGTTATTCCCATAGAAGTATAGTTTATCCAAAATTTTGAATCACTCAATCTAGATGAGTGAAACTCAACTTATGGCCAAAACACCACAACTATACCCAAAACAGGGCATACCCATGAGCTACCTGAAACTCATATTTAAGCTCATATTCGGGAGCCTTAGTGCTACAATTTGCTCCTAGTCCATTCTATACATTTGTAGCCCTATCTCTTATGGTTATTTACCAATTGGAATCACTTCATTTGGATGATTATAACTTAACTACCATAAAAACAAGAACATGGGTTTCATTGAGTACGATAGCATTTCCTTTGAAAACGCAACATTTCCCTTTTACAAACATTCCTCAAAACCAATCCAAACCAATACCAATCAACAATACACTTCAAAACTTAACCCAACACAACCCCAAAACTGATCTACAACTAATCAAAATCACCTTTATAAAAGGTTAGGGTTTTTACCCAAATCCAAACACAAGAAAAAGAGGTTAGGGTTTAGTTTTTCTTACCTTTAAGCTCTTATTCTCTTTTCTTTCTTCTTCCTCCTTCTTGATCACTTCATCTCTTGTTTACATGGAGAAAAAATCACCAACAATGGCTTCTCCATCTTCTCTCTCAATCCGTGTCTTTCTTTCTCTCCAAACCCAAAATGCACAAATGAAAGTTATGCCATTTTACAAGACCAAATTTGGTCTTAAGTCAAAATCCTTCATAAGGCCTTGTTTTGGCTACACACTAATTCCCATATCTCATTATTCTCATTTTAAAGCTTCATTTCACATTCATTTTCATTTCATTTAATTTCATTCATATTTTTAACACTACACTCCTCATTTAGGACCCTTGGGTCCCCGTTTATTTATTTTACCAAATTTATTTGGCTCTTGTAAAATTTTAGTTTGTATATTTTTTTAAATTCTTAGGATTTAAATTCGGAAAAATTTCATTTACTTTATTTTATCTACTAAACATGTTACGCGGTAGGAATTATTTTAAAAGATTACAAAGACTCTCCTAACAGCTTTGAAAAAACGTCTGCATTTGGCGAAAGGGAAATAGGTAGATCAGCTACCAGGAGATCTATGGGCCTACAGGACCACCAGCCGGAAACCAACTAGGATGTCACCATTCACCCTTACGTACGGTATGAAGGCTATAATCCCCACAGAAATCACGATTCCCACACTTTGAATTGGAATTTCTGAAGAGGCTAATGTTGAAGCCGTTACTAAAGACCTAGATATGGCAGACGAGCTCCGCGAAGTTGCAGCTGTGCGTATAGTGTCATACCAGCAAATATTGGCAAACCTGTACAACAAGTGGGTAAAACCGTGAACATTCCAATATGGAGACCTAGTATTAAGAATAGTCTTTGAAAACACGGCTAACTTAGTAGATAGGAAGTTCCAATCAAACTGGGAAGGGTTGTATACGGTAGTTGAGTGGGAGCAGTCGAATCGTACGCGTTTGATGCCCCAATTCCTAGGGATCAAAATTTTGAATTTTTTTTTTTTTTTTTTTGGCTATTGATTAACCCTGTCGCGATATAGAAATTTATGTCGTGACAGAGCAGCATGGGTGGTTTATCGCGAAAGAGAAATTTCTGTCGCGATAGAGCAGCATGGGTGGTTTTTCATGATAGAGCCTCTCTATCACGACCATCCCCTGTCGTGCCTACCACGCCACACTTTCGGTCGCATCTTGTGATGTGCTGTCTCGCGCCACAGGCGCCGTGAAGTAAGTGTTGGGTGTGAGCCCAGGCGCCACAATCAGCACATGCACCTCGGTCGTGCCTTTGTTTTTCGACGCGAAGCCCTATGTCACAACATGGGAAAATCCCATGTTCCGGGATTCTTTGTCGTGACAGAAGACCTTGAGAAATCTATCGCGACAAAGATGACACTATAGGAAGTCTATCAAAACTCATAAGTCTAACGGCCCTCAATCGTGTGCGCGCCTAGGGTCGTTTGGTCGTAGCCCGTGTTGACAGTGTGACGCCTGTAGGAGCCTTGATCGCGCCGTAGGCACTATCATGCGCCGCATTTCTTTGTCATGACATGCCAGCCGACGCGATAAAAATATCTGCCTTAAGCTTGACTATCGAACCTACATCGATGTCGCGACAATGGACCTGAAATCTCTATCATGACAGAGAATTATTTGTCGCCGCGGCAAAGCGACTCGTATTCCGGAAGCTTATGAATACCTATGGTACAAATAAGATTTTCCGCTTCACTATTTTTGTGCGCCCCTTGATCTCCTACTCTTGTATAATTATTCAAGTGTTTGCAGTTACATAGCATGAAAAATACCTAAATTTTATAATAATTTTATTATATATTCGGTAGGAATTGAGTCAAAACTTGGGTTTTTCGGAAATTTGATAAATTGTAAAGATGTAAATTGAAATAATGAGCATATGATTGGATATTATATGCTAGAATTAAAATTGATTGAGCAGGAAATGGCTTAGTGAAAAGGGAAAAATGTGGAAATTTGAAAAATGAGGACCTAAAGGTCAAATGATGGCTTAAATGCTAATGTGAAATAAATGACAAATGATAAGGAAAGTGAAATAAAGAGTTAGAATGTCAAAAATGGAAAATTGGATTTATTGAGTGGTCAAACAAGGCCTTATGAAGATTAAGTGACTTAAGACAAAAATGAGAAATGAGAAATGGGTGTAGGCCAAACATGGCCTTACACTTAAGAGAGATTTAAAAGACCAAACTTGGTCTTAGATGCTCATTGAGCAAATCACGTTTTTGAGGGAGAAAGGAAGGAGAAAGGGTGAAAATCTAGGGTTTGCAAGGAGGAGTGGCTTTAGTGGGCTTTGCTTCCCATTTCTTGCTCTTATGAGACCAAGCAACATACATGAGGACATTTGAAGTGAGTAAGAAAAATCAAAACCCAACCTCATTCTTTTGATTTGGATTTGGGTGAAAAAGCCTAACTTGAGGAAATGGATTTTTATTGAGTCTAAACCACTTTTGGAGTTGTTTGGGTAGATTCCATGGTGGATTTTGATATAGGACGGTGGAGAAGATTTGTGGAAAAGAAAAATGAGTGAAAATGCCAAAATCCGTATTTTGGGCAAAAGCCCGTGAAGTACCGGTACACCCGGGTTGAGTGGTACCGAATGCAGGGATGCGATGGGCAATGGTATCGATGCAGCTGGCCGATCTGGTCTGCGCTGAAGACAGACGGCGGTGCGATGCAGGTCAAAAGTGGTACGGTACCCACTTACTCCGATAACCTGTTTTGACATGTTTTTGCACCGTTAAGTCCCGTATTCATACCCGAATGTTTAGGGACCCTAAGAAATGATTAATGGGGTTCAAATAAGGTTAGAGCTAAGTGAAAAAGCCGCCTGTGGCCTCGACGGCGGAGTTCATCTTCGAGGCGAGACTTAGTGTCTTAACCCCAGGAATAGTTAAAGGGGAAATAAACTTGTAATTCACTAAAATTGTTTAACAATTGTTTTATCCACAAAGAGTGGCGTGAATGTTATTGACTGGAGTCTTGGGTGATCACCTAACCTAGGGCCCAGAGATCGAAGAGAAAAGCTAGGTCGATAGCTTAGGTTTGTTCTCGACTCTAATCTTATTTCAAGGATTATAGTAGTTACCAAGTAACTATGAAATGAGTACACATGAATGAGTATATGGCTTGAATACGTAAATGAGTATATGAAATAAGTACATAGATTGAAGTATCATTGAAAAGATACGAAAGTGAATATGGAATTGAAATGCTGATATTTGAAAACCCGAATGAATGTGAATGATGATAAAAGCCCAGGTTGTAGCGGAATCCGTCATAAATGAATTATTCGATATATCAAATGAACCGCCTGACAGGATGCACAAATCTGCATCCGTCACGAAGGCACCCCGAAATTGTCCAATGTCCCACTTTGCGGGATGCACCAATCGACATCCGTCATGATGGCGTATGGCATTTAATTGATACCACATGTCGGGGTGCACCAAACGGCATTCGTTATGATGGGAGACCGAATAATTGATACCACATGTCGGGTGCGCAAGCGGCGCGTCGTTATGATGGGAGGCCGAATAATTGATACCACATGTCGGGAGTGCACCAAGCGGCATCGGAACGTCATGATGGGAGGCCGGTGTTAAATGTGTAAGCACGTACGAATGATAATAGGGCGGGATTCATCAAGCGAGAATCAGTAGAAAATGTAAATTGAATAGTCAAGGTGAAAAAAATTCAACATTGACAAGTGTAAATGGGATTCTTATGTAGCCATCTCATAAATTGAATTGTGAATTGAATTGTTGCATTGAAGATGCATGTTGTGATATAGTAAATGATTTGGAAATCGGCATGCGAAAATGAATAGCATGGTATATGTTGATATAATAGGCATGGTTTAATGTTAAATGCATGTGAGTTAAATTGAATATTGAAATAAAGCGCCTTAGAACCACTAAGCATGAAAATGCTTAGCGTATAGTTTTATCTATCTGTGAGAAGTTTCGAGTAGACGGAAGGAATACAAGATCGTGAAGCGCGAGTCATAAAGAAATGCACGTATAAGTATATACCCACGTCATTTGCATATCATTCCTTTTGAACAGAGTGGTATTTTGTGGACAAAAGGGTTAAACTTTGAACCTTTGATTTTTGTATATCATTACGAAAGGCATGAATGCCTTCTTTGTAAATGTATTTTGTTAAATGTTTATGGAGCTGCGAATTGTATTGAAATTGTAAATGATTATGGGCTTGCCCAATGAAGTAACTATAGAAATGACATAATAAAATGTTTTTGATACAGATAAATGAAAAAGTAGGAGTATGAGACTCCAGGTCGGATCCCGCCATTACGGTCGTCTTTGAGGATTGAATTGCGACATTTTGAAAAAGAAAATTTAATAACACGAAAAATAAAAATAAATAAACGGGCGTCCCGAGGGTTTCGATTCGGACTCGCCTTCCCGAGGTCGGACAGACTCGAGGGGTCGCTACACTAGTGGTGTCGAGCCTAGGTTTAGGCGTTTAAAAAAGGGCCACTAGCGATTTTGAAAAAGGATTTTAAAATGGTATTTGACATACATTGCATTTGCATATAAAGGGATTATATGACTCTGACGCGGATCTTGTCGATCTTAATAGGTAAGCATGGATGGTTTAGGTACCCATAGGTCGAGTGACGGGAAATCGTCGATAGTCCTTCTAGTGGTGGGTGGACAAGCATCTCATGCTCCCACCAGCGAATGAGCCGGAACAAGTAGTAGAGGTACTATGGGTATCCTCAACGGTTAGCTCGGGCCTGAAATTGAGACGGCTTGGCTTCGAATTGCTCCCTTGACGATCAGCCATTGAAAGAATGGCAAGGTACCAACCGATAGACTTTATGGGAAAGAAAGATGATGAACACGCTGTAGCGAAAATTGGCTCGAAGTCGAGAGAGATGCTTTGTACCGTCATTGCGGTGAAGAGAAAGTGGAATGTGAGGACCTCATTACTACGGGATGAGAAACCTTCGATTGGTGGGTTTTAAGTGACCGGGACCGCACCACGAGAGAGAGTTACATGGAGAGTTCTTCTTGGATGAGTTAAAAGCGTTATGTGGAGCGCGTCTATTTAAACAATATCTGGCAGAGTTTCATAATTTGAAACAAAGGCAATCAAGTGTAAACGAATATGTGAGAGAATTCACACGGTTGAGCAAGTATGCTCCCGAGATGTTAGTAAGTGAAGAAGAGAAGTGCCGTAAGTTTGAAGACGACCTAAGCGACCACATTCGGGCCCGTAATCACGAGATTTTGCCATGATGATTTCTCGAGATCACGACATGTGCTCTAAATGTGGAACGGTAAAGAAAGGAAAATGAAAGAAAAGATAGAAGACGGGGAAAGAAAAATCGATCGATCGAGTGCTCATCATTGAAGAAAAGAGATTCGAGGACCCGCAGGATCCCGAAGCGGCTTCTGACTCGAGCCACGGTAGAATCTTATTCTCACGTGGCCGTCGGTGCAAGTGCACAGGAGGTGCCTCTGAGGACTCAGGCGTTCCTCGTTAAATTCCCATTGTGGAAGAAAGCCTGAGGGTGTTGGAAAATGGCCCGGTGCTTGCTTGGGTTGTGGATCCATGGGCCGCAATGCGAGAATGTAATAGGGCACGTCCTTCCACGGCACCGAGCCCAGAGCTGATGTTTCATCGAGTTCGAAAGGCAGCAAAGTGTTTGCATGAACACGAGATGGCCACCATCGGCACTAGCCAGGACCAAATTACTCAACAGCTAGCCCAGCTTCTATCATTTCACACAGCGCCACCGCCACCACCACCGTAGTGATTTTTGCGAGACGTATTGTTTTACCCTTTTCTTTCTGCCATTAAGGACACTATCAGTTTTAAGTTTTTGGGTGTGGTGTATGGGGTGTGACTTAGTTTATTTTAACTAATGTTTTGACTTAGTTTTATTTTGCTATTTTTGCATGTTTAGGTTTTATTTTGACAGTTATTTTGACTTAGTTTTATTTTGACTTGGGTTATTTTTGCTATTTTGCATGTTTAGGTCCGTTTTTTTTAGGCGTGTGTTAAGTTGTTTCCCATGCACCAACATGTATGCAAATTGCACATATTATAATATGACAGTCTCTAGAGTTGGCATTGAGTATCCCCGCCTTAATTTTGAGCATGATGGCAACAAAAGGGAGTTGTAGTAATCGCAAAAACAACCCATGTTCAATGAAGTAGAGACTCCGAGGTTGGTTGACAATTGGGACTGTGTTGTGTAAAGTCGAGAATAACCATGTCTAGTCGCCCTTTTTAGATCTCAAGAACTTCGATTCGAAGTAAGGCTATCTGCACACCACGTGATCTTCGGGAATTTAATGTTTTATTCTGCGGACTCACCATGCAAGAGTTCTACGAACCTTAGGAAGTAAACACCTAAGTGATGGGACACCTTAGAAAAAGAGGATCGCCTTTGAGCCCCAAATAAAAAATAAAATAATAATAATAATAATAACAATGTGGATCATCCAATCGGAATCCCGGGCACAGTCCGAGGGGCTTTTCAAAGCCTAATGCCCTGAGCCAACAAGTCGGGAGCCATTGACTTCACTGCCCGCTACATGGAACAGAGGATGGATGATCTCCACTATCTAGGACCTTGAGGTTTGGTTGAGTGTTCGGGGTGAATTTCTAGGGAAACTGAATGCCCGGTGCCCTTAACCAACTGGTGGGGAGTCACCAATGGATCCCCGCTACTGGAACCCTCACCTAAAACCTCTTGGTACTAGTACTCTTCGGTTGTCTTAAGTTAATCGCCAAGTATTTGAAGTGAATAAATTGGTGCATTCTCATCCTTGAGTGTTAAACTATTCAAATAGGTGGGTTCGATTCAAGTTTGGAATCTTTGGTCAAACTATACATTAGAGATCACACTTTAACCGCACTTAGACTCCTTAGGAAGAATTATTGAGCACTAAAAATGGGGTTGACCTACTTGGTCAATCGAGGCCAAACCAGTCTGGATTCTTGAAGCAGACAATCAAGGTGTCCCTAGATCTTTTGAACTGGTTAATATGGACCCTGTCTTGTTGTTGTCATGTGTGCTTAACCCATATCGTCATATAGTTTCACGTTATTCTTGCGTGCCCTGGGTAGAGTCTATTCTTACTTGGGGACAAATAAGAAGCTAAGTTTGGGGTTGTTGATCGGGAATAATCATGCGTACAATTCAGTTGAATTCTTAGTGTCCTTTATAGCTAAAATGCATGATTCACAGTCTTTTTCATTAATATTACGCTAATCCCTCATATTATATTGTTCTATAGAATATGGCGATGTTGGAATCAAAGAGGAGGCTGAGACGGAAAAGCGGAACATAAGCATAAATGATAAAAATCAGGACGGCGAAGTGCTCTTGTGCAGCGGCGGCGAAGAGACCCTTTGCAGCGGTGTAGTACTGCGCGGCTAAGACCTTTAAGCAACGGTGAACCGGAGGCCCGAGAGTTTAAAGGGTCTCGATTCTGCGATATGAAGCAACATTCGCCGTGGCGTAACAAGGCACCCTTTTCCAAAACGGGAACTCGAAGAACCCTAATTTTCTGGGCCATTGATGGGCTCATGTCCACTGAGTATAAAGGGAAGCCAATTTCGAGAAGCGAGAAGGAGAGGAGATCGTGAAGAAGGAGATACGAGGGCGAGAGGGAGATCAATATAGGCAGTTCGGGAAAGATGTGACGGATTTTTAATGGATTCTTCCCTCGGCCTACTTCATGATTGGTCGTCATCACAGCGTAAAGATAATATGATGAACTAATTCTTTTCTCTAAGGTTTTGCCAACCCTAACCACAGTTTGATGGATTGATTTTCAGTTTTGACTTATTTGAATATTAATATGAGTTCATATGTTTGCTTTAATTCTAGATTTAATTACATGTTATTGTCTGGCCAACCATGACATGCTAAAGCTGGAAGTTTGAGATCGAGAGAAGATGACTTCTAGGGACATGGTTAAAGCAACACTTCGGTAGTCAAAGAATAGAGATGTTCCAAACTGCAAGTGTGGCACTAAGGTTTGCACATTTAGGTGTTTTGGAGTCGAGGGGTTGAGGCAAAGATGCAATACATCCCACTGGCGAGATAGGCAAATATATCTCGAGAGAATATCTTGTAGGGAAGATCAACTCGCCAACATAACTCATATGAATACTTCAATAAGTCCTTAATTGAATTGACATCTTTTAAGTGTGGTAGGAGACGGTAAAACCCTAGGTTTCTCATCATTGATATAATTCAATACATCCAATTTTAAGTTTTTGTCAATTCTAGTAATTTAGTCATAATACACTTTAGGATTAGATCTAAATATTGTCGAAGTCATTAAATCAGTAGTCAACAGCTTCTCTTGAGGAGCGACATGACTAACCACTACACTACGTCAACTCGATGCGTATACTTGCGCACACGGGTTCGCGTTTCCCACCTAATTTTACACACTCACGCTAGAGGCCTGTCAAGTTTTTGTTTTATGCAATAGTCCTAAAGAATTTTATAAAAATCCTTTTTATACAAAACACTTTTACAAAAATGTTACTCAAGGCCACATGTCGGCCTCCTTCATAATCACGGCCTCGTCGGAGCGCACGTCTCCTATACTCCTGTACTGAAGGGGTCCCCGCAGCGGGGTGGCTTGATGCCGTGGATTTTCCTCTGCAGGGCTACTCCCCACGTAAAATGCACATGCAATGGCATACATAAAACATCCAATCATATTCCACATAAATGATGTAATCATATATGGAATAGTCATGATATGCATGAGATGTGACTCCTCATGCCCTGTTGATCTCGACTGACCCCTCCGCCTTAGAAGCCAAGTGTGAAAAAAAATAGTCATTGGTGTTTCATCCAGTGACTTGACTCATTGAACTGATCTTCAATATTCATTTGAATTTTATTAAATTATGTGTGTTTATTTTGGTAGCGAATTTGCGGGGTCTCACCGCAGGCTTCGCACGCCTTCCGACACTTTCGTGAACTTCTATCGTTGGATACATATGTCTGACCAAGAAATAAAATTTAGGTATTTCACCGAGGATATGCCCATCTTCTTTGCCTTGACACACATGATTTATCGTTATTGTTGTTTACCTTGAGTGAGTCTTGATTTTGGGCGTTGTCATTTGAGCTCACCACATTCACCAAGGATGGTAGATCAAGTACTATGCACCCACTTTTGGGCTCGGCCCCTTGTGTTGCGTGCATATGAGATGCAAGTATGCCATGTTAAGTTACATGCATTATTTTTAATTTATGGCAAATAATTTTCATTCATCACATCAATACGTCAAAGGCATAAATCAATATCAATTTGCTAACACTGCATGTTATTTAATTATCAAACAATAACCACCTTGAGGTCCCTTGAATTAGGACCTCGATCAATGAGGCATTAGTCAAACCTCGACATTCAAAACCTTGTAACTACATTAAAAATAAATTCTTTTTCCTTTTTCCCGAAGCCCCATGTCTGTCACGTGACCATGTTGCGCCCGAGGAGGCGGTCGCTCATGCCTGGGCTCGGATCGGTGCACGTCACAGAGTCGTGTCGCGTCGCGGCAGGCGTGTCATCTGAATTTGGAGTCGACCAGTGAGTTAAGGTCGTGACTCGCCAATCCAGAACCCATAAATTTTTGCATTTTAAATGCAGTTTTTGGGTATCCATTCGATCGAACCTTTCCACCTTCAATCCAAAATCTTGGGCGAACATCATAGCCACTCGATACTGGGAACCAAACCATGCCATTAGATGGCTCTTAAGCTAAGAATAAAACCGAGTAGGAAAATCACCTATCTCTTGAAGTTTGACGAAGCTCCCAGATTTTGGAACCCACGTGTAGCCCTCGTTGCGTGGATCAACTTTAATTCATTTCCAGAAATGAAAGTGTGCGACCGATCTTAGGAAGAAGTAGAAACTCTCCTTCCCTCCTTTCTCTTTCTCCCTTCGCTCACTCTTCCCCTCTATTTGTCTCTGCAAAAAATAGCCGTTCTTTCTTCCTTTTTTTAACTTTTCTTCATCCCTTATCTTTCATTTTTCTTTATTTTCTTTATTTATTTATTTGTTTTATTTGTTGATCTTATCTTAAGATGAGAGAGACCTCCTCCCACATGCCATGTGTCTACACATGGACCATGCATTATGTGACATGTGTCACCTACATGTACATGGCTCACCGTGTCGTGTGTCTTTCTCATGTGTCGCTCAAACCTTTCGATCACTCGAACGTGAAGTCCGGTGTATCTTAATCCAGCGAGGTCGACCAAGATGGCCAGATTAGTGAGGCGAATTAATGATTGGAGTCTGTTTCGTCATCCCGAAATTTAGAAATTTTAGATTTTCAATCGAAATTACCGATACTCCTATTGAAAATTGAATTTTCTCGGGTTTACGGTGAATAAGCTGAAACGGGACTCCACTACCCGAGTGTGGAATGCCACACATCACGAAGAGGTAATGCGATAGAGACAACTTTAAAAGTATTACTATCGATGAAATGCGAGTCTTTAAAATCTTGTGAAATTTTCTGACGGCCTCTTCTAAAAGACCCGGAGCGCGACTCTTAGCTGCGGCACCAAGGGTTAAAATATCGATTTCGACGGATATATCGGTACTTGAAATTTACGGATATATCGGATATATCGGGGATATATCGGTGAATATTTTTACATGAATATCGATGTATCAGAAATTAACAAAAATACTGAAATTCATGTGGAAATACTTTGTAAAGTGTAAAATGGCATTAATAACTTGAAATATGAACATTGATATTACATTCTTTATGGTCTTTCACCACCAAAATGAAGATCGATGTGGCTCCATTGCAACATTTGATGAAGGGATCCCATCTTAGTGAAGACAATAGTCATACCAAGACATGGTGTTTCTATAATATTGATTATAAGATCGAACATGCCATGCATAAATGTCTTGACTTGTACCCACAACCTCTCCATGGATAGGAAATTCGGGGTTTACCCACATGTTCGTTTGAAATCCTTGTTGCATTTGATATGGAATGTGGAATGGCATTTGTTCAACATGAGGATAATTTATCATTCCATATTCTTCATCAATGGAAGCCGAAGGATTTGAAGAAGGCTAACCATAACTCATTGTGTTAGGAGGAAAAATGTTACCATCATTGGATGAATCACTGTATTGAGTGCCAATGCTCATAGACTCAAAACTAGCAAACAATGAATCCTAATTGTGATGTGCCATCCTTCATCGTCGACCTCTATATGGCTTTCCAATGGCTCTAATACCTGGACCAGCTCTCCTAGACCCGTTGTCTTCATCTTGTGTAGCATGTGTGAAATCATCTTCACTAGTGAATGGACTCAATGGATATTGACTTATTTGTCGATCTGCCGATATCTCCGCCCATCATTTTCGATTATGCGCAGCCACGAAACACAAATTAAGTTGTTACCCGTCGACCCGCGGAATACTCATGAATGTCAGTGGCAGGCATTTTTCCGCAATCGGAGTCTCCTTTGTGCAGGAGTTCTACCCAAATACAAAACACATGTATAACTTGTCTCAAACATCAATATCATAGAGTCTGAGCAATAGCTTGGGCTGATACAACACTACTCATCAATATATATATATCCAACTATATCCAATAGTTTCCAGAGTTCAATTGTTTTTACTCTTTTACAACATATATTAAAATGAAAAACAATTCTAATACATGTAGAACCATAGCCACATTCCGACTTTCTTCTAAAACTCAATCTACAGAGACGGCGTCTCCTTACGCTCCACAGTACGCATGAAATAGTATCCCTCGACGGGGTGAGCTAATGCTGATGGTGAAATCACCTAAATTAAGACTCTCTCCACCTAAGTGCATATGCAATGCCCCAAAGTAAACACACATTCAAGCAAATGCATGATCCTACTTGAATGTCTAGCGATCATCATATCAGGAGTCCTCAGAGCTCCCTCACACTCGCCTAAGCCTCGTATGAGAATTATTATGTTTATTTGTTTGTGGACAACCCTCCGATGTGTATATATCAATTGGGCCGTCTCCGACGATTGATATTTTGTTATCGGACTACCCTCCATTAATTATCATTTTAGACAGCCCTCAAGCCATTTTCTCTGGAGCTCGCCTCATGCACCTTTCCTCCTATCATCCTAGGGTGCCCCGATTCCATATGGAATGCATGATGTCAATTCCGTGCGATGCATAACGCATGCAAATATAAACATGCATATATTCACATAAAATTCATCACCTCATCATGTCATGTAATTTCACATTCATACACCAAAATTAGCTACTTTGGCTACAATTATCAAACCACGAGCAATTCAGCAGATCACTTTCAGAAGCGAAACACATTTTCACTAAAATGTATTTTGTGAACTATATAGGAATAGTGAAACCCTCGTTACTATTCACCGGAAAATCACCCAATCATCGGTTCACTTTGAACCCGAATTTCACGACCATTCAGGCCTTTTTCATATCAAGCATACATTTTGTGCGCAATTTCAACCTGGCGACCCAGCGGTGGTAGGCGTCAGCAGAGCTCCAATAAATTCCCAAAATTCGGTCCATGTTTGGACCCGATCACTGGCCCCTCACGGCCTCATACAAACCAATACATGATTTAAAGCGAGAATGTATGCCATCAACTGACCCAACTTGACCCTCCACGATACGGACTGCACACATTGGGTCCAAGAAATTAAATCAATTCGGTCCCAAGCTTTGGGACCGATCAAACGGTGGTTCAAGGCCTCAAACCATCCGAAACATTGTAAAACACTTAAATAAAGTGTAAAACCCAAGTAGGGAGAAGCCCTTTACCTCTCGGGTTTGGCGAAACTCCTGCTTAGGAGTCCCGCGTGACTCTCCGCGTCGACGGCTTTCCTTCTTGACGAGGGCTTCGACGATTCGGATCGTGCGATATTTTGGTGCCTTTCATAACAAACACCATTTCGCCACTTGCCCCTCTCCTTTGGTTTCCGTTTTTGGTCTTTTAATTGTAGGAGATGAGCACTGTACACTATTTTGGCATTATTCTCATTTAAAACAATTTCTAAAATGACCATTACTATCTCGGCCGTCCATTTTCATACTTTCTCTACTCATGCCACTTATGGCACATGAGTACGTGTTATATGTGACTTTTGTCGCATCAAAAATCGTTTTCACGGCACACGAAATGCCTCGAAAAGCGTGTCAACTCAGAAGCGTCTTGGAATTCGGCGAATTGACGATGAACATACTTGCTAGATTTTGCGAGACGATTCCAACGGTGAAATCCGTTTCATCATCCGAGATCTAGAGAATAAATTTCGGATTTTTGACCGAAATTATGATTTTACCCTTTTTCCATAAATTAGAATTTCTCGGATCTTACAGTATCACTACCATCATTGGTCCCCTCTCCTTTTGAGCCATCATAGCCTATAGTTGAAGTACCAGCAAAACTGAGTTTACTACTATGTTCAGCACTCGAATCAAATGAGAGTTGAAATGCTGTGGTGAAATGAGTCTCTTATGTCTTGAGCGAAACTCACTTTATAGACTTCTTCAGATAAAACACGGTCAACATCAACACCAGCTTCTCAAACATGTGTAGCAATTCATGGATCAGGATTTCCATCTTCATCATCCAAATGGAGAGGTTTAACCCATTGGAATAATAGATTTTCCTCATCTTCACCAAACTTGGCTGAAATGTCGAGTAAATCAAGGTAATTCTTTTCAGCAACTTTATCGGTCTCTGCTTGCATATCACGTATCTTTAGTTTCATGTTATAGTAACAAAAAACTAATTGTTGGAGCCTAGGGTAAGCAAGCGATTTCTTTGTTTTGTATGTATTAGAGCAAATGTGCTCCAATTTCTCTCATCGTTGAAGAAGATGCAGTTGGGGAAAGAACTTTAATGGCGAATTCACGAATGTGGAGTAATGGTTTCCCTTTGTGAACCACCATTCAAGCGCAATAAAAATAAGTAACATTCAAAAATCTAACATGATAATAGACTTTACTTTAAAGTTTAATGAGAAATAACACTAACGGAACCATTAAATCTCTTAGAGGCTATTCTGCGCTCCTATTCTAGAATCTTTTTTCGCATCTCGAAACATTATAATTTGTGAATTGAAAATGTACATGTCAAATCGGTATAAGTGTAAGTGTAACCAAATAGTGAATCAATTAGTAGAATTGTAACTGTGTACTCACATTTCCAAAATTACCAAGGCCTTCAGTAGTAGAAGATAATCTTGCAAATACTTCGTGAACAGCTTGGAGTAACTCAGGGTCACTACTAACTCCAGGTCTATATTGAAATCTTGGATTCAAATAATATGCTACAAAAGTGATTTAGAATCAGTATGTGATAAAATGAAAATAATATACATTAAATGTGATTATGATATCGCTTAGTTCTTACTACATGAAGAGGATGTTTGAGGGTTCTATCCCAACATGTCCGCCCCGAAACCCACTCTAGGGGCATAACTGTCAATTCACACCCTCAAGCCTTCAGCCTAAAGGTTTGAAGTGTGTGAAGCGACTAACCTTCCTTATGCTTGGATTTTGTCAAATTACCAAACACTGTTCAAAGTAAATCTGCAACTTTCTAAATTCATCAATTCTCCAAATTCAAAATTTCCTCTTAAATGAAAAATTACTTCTAATATCAAATCTCAATTATGAATGTTATATAAAATTTGTTCGAGAATATATAACAATATTTGGAATCTCCCAAATCAAGCGTATTGCCTAATATAAAAAGAATGTTATTATCAGTGACTTTCTCAATTAACTTTCAAAACCCAACATTTCATATAAACAAGAACTTATTAGTTTAACATGATCCAACATAAAGTTCTAATCAAATCCTAATGATGACGTATCTCCAACCTAGCCATCACTCCTCGCGGAAACTAAAAGTACCTGAAAATATGTCAACGAATGGGAGTGAGCTTAAAGCTCAATAAGAAATACTAATACATTTTCATGGATCAAAAAGTTTTCAATCATATGACAAATAGGAGATGTTTTTAATTAAACTTTAGATAAAAAAATAAGTTGGAACATTAACAAATTTACTTCAAAACACTATCACATCTAATTTAAATCAGTTTCATATCAAATGTGATCCAAACAATTTCATATCAAATTTCGATTCAAACACTTTCATATATAGTCCAAAATTAAATACATTTCAAATATATTTTTCTCACGGTCATCGAATATCCAAATGGTGTCGGTAGTGTGGAAGCTTACGAATGGGTATTAAGCCATGAGTGTTCCTTTTAAAAGGTGGACAGACGAAACACACTATTTAGTAACCTCACAACCAAAACCCCTAAATTTGAGGTTCAAAATCAATTACATTCGCATGAGAATATAAGGTCAACTATTATTAGTTTGACAATGGCCGAATAATTGTCAACTATTATTCTCGTTGTGAGGTCAAAGCCCAACCAAAGTCAAATATTTTTATTCAAAAGTTCAAAATTCCTGGCTTGTCATATCTCGCATTTTCTTTCAGTAAACAAAACAAAATCTCAAAAGTCGATCATACAAAACTACTTTGCAGTCCATGGATAATCAAATAAATAAAAGTAAAACTTTTTATAAACCAAGATTATATATAATTCAGTTAAAACAATAAACAATTTTCTTTTTAAAGATCTACATTAATATCATTTACCTCAAAGGAGTACTCAAAAGCTTTGAAAGAGCTAATCCGAAGAATTTCACCTCAATGAAATATTTATCCTAAAATAATAAGGAATAAACTATCATCATTACTTATTTATTCTTAAAACTTTCATAATTTGATATTCTTAACAATGATATTATTTTAATTTTAATCCATAATAAAAGATTATTGGGTTCCTAAATATTTTTATAAAATTGGTGATTTATAAGTTTATTCTATCAACATTATTTTTGCTCACCTCAAACATATTGACATTTGTTCAAAAGATAATTATTTGAATTAGGTAGTTTTACAAATTTTATAAAACTCATATTCCTTTTGAATCTTATTTTAATAATTTATTTATTTTTTATGCTCTTAATTCGAACTAAATATTTCACTAGAAATAAATAATATTAATAATATTTTACAAATTATATTATTACACAATACTCATCTAGCCTTTTTACCTAACAATTATCAAGCTTGACAACAAGTATTATTAACGAATCTTATTTCATACTGATTGCTAAATAATTATTCTACTCATATTCCTTATAAATTCTCAATCCTTAATAAAATATTTACTTGCCAAAATACATATATCTTTAAATACTTATTAAATACACATATTTATACAAAATTCAGCATTTTCAAATTTATCTTATTTGTTTATTATTATTTTCTTTCAAAAATTATCCTTAAATACTTTTTCATTATCATACTCAAAGTAATTCAGTATGACACCACCAATCCTTATTTTATTTTATTTCTAAAGAACGAAAGTGTAATCTAAATCTGACTTCTTCAAGGTTGATCCCCAAAAAGCGAAGAAAATTAAAGAATCATCAAATAAATCTAGAAAAATAAAATAAGGAAGATCTTACCTAGAGAAATTTGTTCTTCAAACCCTAGATCCAGAAAATTAAAATGCGTCATACGAATTCTACGACGAAAGAATTCAAGATAAATAAAAATGATTTTCTTTTCTTATTCCAATTTATACGTAGTGGTATCTATTAGGAAAATTACCTTTTTACCCTCTCTTCCATTAAATTCACTAATTAATTAGCTAATTGAATTATCATTATTATTTTCCTAACTTATATCTATAAAAATCATATTAATATTATTTTCCTAATTTATACTCTATACAAATTCCTTGCCATTATTATTTTCCCCTAACTTATACTTATACAAATTCCTAGGTGTTATATAAATGATCACATGATTGTTTTAACTCAATCTTTGGCATTGAGTTGATGTAAATTTGCTTCATTACCCGAATCACCATACAAATGGCATTGTTGGGACGACTCTAATCAATAATGTGAAGAACTGATATTGAATGGTCAGTGGATTGATACATTTTTGAGACCTTCTCCCAATATGTATGATCAAACATGAGCACTCCAACCTCATGTCCAATGGTCGATCGACTAAGCTTGTGAGAAGCTCATCCATCACTAATAAAGATTTTCTTCAAATCAACCCCCTTTTTTAGAAGACTTTCTAGGGCGATGTAATTTGTCGAAATCTACGCCTCGACGCACAATATCTCCACCACAACCTTCTCTCATTTCCTAAAAGCAACCAACCATGATTGTAGATGAAGTTGGTGATTTTGCGTGCATTGGTAATTAATTCTGCAAAACGGTAGCTCTTTTACCAATGTCTTCAAACATCAAGTCAATGCAAAGCAGTATGAGTCCAATATAAATTCAGATTTCATTAGCAACTTTCCCGCATTCACAAACGTCGATCCATTATCTATAATAATTTGACGTCAATTGTTTGACCAATTTCCTTTGATCACGCCCTTTAATAAACTGTAAATGTATTGTTGTCTTTTATCTTATCGCATGCATCAACCCATTTCGAGGAATATCAGGTTTATTTAATATACCATGAAATTAATAATACTCACTCAGGTCTTACCCATCCATCACATTACAATCGCATGTCTTCAATCTCTCCCTTTGGATGTTCAAGTATAATTTCCATGTCTTCATACTCATATCCAAGTATCCGTTGATTTCATATGAGATGGTGGCTCTATCTCATGCTCTACAAGTAGAATTAATTGAATTAATTATCTAGTTTTTAATTATAACATAAGATAATAATTATTAGAAATCGAAAAAGTTATTGTCACATACCGCTTTGTTAAAGGTTCATGAATCATGTTCTTATGGTGAGAGTTTGCTTTGTTAGGCTTAACACTCTTTGCAGATGAAGAATTTAACATTAGCCTACTTCATCGTTTCTTTTTTGTTGAATCAGCATTTTGAAAAGATTTTTAATGTTCTTTTGTTCACGAAGATTTGTATAATAATGGAGCAAGAAGTGGTGATGGATCCGAATATTGTCCTTCACACTTTGAGATCTTTGCATGCACCTTATTGGATTAGCCTGCAAGTGAACATGGAAGGCCTCACTCTATCGCAATATCTCAATTAGGAAATCGAAGTAAATTCGCTTTATTTTATAAAAATTAATTTAATTTAAAGATTTACTCATTTTTCTTTTGCCTCTCGGGAACTTCTTCTTCTTATTATCTGGCTCCATTCAAGAATTTTTGATGCACGACATGCCGCTCGAAAATCGCCTCACTCAGTCACACACGCCGATACATATATACATCCTCCTTCTTTCTCCTCATCCTCACATCATCAATGAGATGTCTATCGCCCCCATCGGCCTCTCGTAGCCTCGCTGCAAATTTCTTCTATATCACCGTTTTCGCTTTTTTTTCTTTACTGTGGTCTAAAAGTTGCCTCATTTCTTTGCTCTACTTTCTGAGGTACATTCGCATTTTTTTGTATTATAATTCGTGATCCAATGCGACAAAGGATATTTAAAGCGAGTGATCCCAATTACCTTATCACGAAACTACAAGAATCAGACATTATACCATTTTCAAATTCCTCTCTCCATATGCAATATTTCCATGCCGATCTCTACTTCCACATTTCCACTTACCAATCCTATTAAATTGAACTATATTATTATACAATTCAAATGAATTTATTTTCATATAAACTACATTTATAATATATATTAATATATACACAATATTAATTCAATAAGTATAACTTAATTTTAAAATATTAACTAATATGAAAGATTAATTAGTTTATTAAAATATTATTAATATGCATAATATTAACTAATATATAACTTCAATTCAAATATTAAATATGAAATTATAAAATAAAACTAATACATAGTTATTTTAAAGAAGTCATTAATATTAAATTTATTATACCATATAAAACTATAGTATTATATGATATTTACCTTAAACTAATATATATTTTTATTTTAAGTTTGAATTATAATCTGTCGTGAAATAATAAAAAAAAATTAATATATAGTGTTATTTTAAAGAAGTCATTAATATTAAATTTGGTTTACTTTATAAAACTATAGATTATATGATATTTACCTTAAACTAATATAGTTATTTTAAAGAAGTCACATTATTAAATTTTATTATACTATATAAAACTATAAACTAATATATATTTATTTTATTAAATTTATAATCTAATATGAAATTATAAAAATAAAACTAATATATAGTTATTTTAAAGAAGTCATTAATATTAAATTTATTATACTATATAAAATTATATTATATGATATTTACCTTTAAACTAATATATATTTCTATTTTATTAAATTTATAATCTATTATGAAATAAATAATAAAAACTATTATATAGTTATTTTAAAGAAGTTTCATTAATATTAGATTTATTATACTATAAAACTATAGTATTATATGATATTTACCTAAACTAACATATATTCCTATTTTTATTAAATTTATAATCTAATGTGAAATAATAATAAAAACTAATATATAGTTATTTTAAAGAAGTCATTAATATTTAAATTTCTTATACTATATAAAACTATAGTATTAATGATATTTACCTTTAAACTAATATATATTTATATTTGATTAAATTTATAATTAATGTGAAATAAAAAAACTAATATATAGTTATTTCCTTCCTTTTCTTCTTTTATAGAAGCTACACATTAAATATTATACTAGTATAAAACTATAGTATTATATGATATTTACTCTTAAACTAATATATAGTTATTTTAAAGAAGTCATTAATATTAAATTTATTATACTATATAAAACTATAGTATCATATGATATTTACCTTAAACTAATATATATTTATATTTTATTAAATTTATAATCTAATATGAAATTATAAAATAAAACTAATATATGGTTATTTTAAAGAAGTCGGGCTGATATTAAATTTATTATAATACTTATATAAGACTATAGTATTATATGATATTTACTAAACTAATATATATTTCTATTTTATTAAATTTATAATCTAATATGAAATTATAAAATAAAATAAATATATAATTAACATAAATACAAAACATAAATACAAAAATACAAATGTAAACTATTATACACAAAGCATAAATACACACGACAATTGAAATAAATTTAACCTAAAGTACATACCTTAATTAACCTAGTTGAAATTTGAAACTTGAACCCTTAAACAACAAAATTTCCACCTTTTATGGATATATATAACAAAGAAAAACAAATTTCAATGAAATAAAGATTGGATGAGTAGAGAGAGTTTGTGATAAAATTGAGTGATTTTTGGTGGTATTTATAGATTTTTTTTTGGTCAAAAAGCTATAGGACGGTCAAAATATGTTTAAAAATTAATTCTAACCGTTGGATTTAATTTTGGTGAAAAATCGAACGTTAGATATTCTTCAAAACCGCTAGATCAACTATAAATGCTTTTGATCGTCAAGATTTAAATTATGGTCGCGGATAAAAATATGACCGTTGATGTCATTTCAAATTTGGGTGGAACTGGGTCATGGATCAACACATTCAAACTTGGTCTGATCACTAAACTAAATGGTTGAAAATCGGGTGAAATCTGGACCGTTGGATCTTCTGCAGGATGAATCTCAGCCCCACACACAGCAGACCGATATATCAGTGATAAATTGATGATATATTGAAATAAAAAAATCTCACGCGCGTATGTCCCTCAGTGCCGAAATATCGACTGAAATATCGGTCTGGGACAGATATATCGGCGATATAACGCCGATTTTCCCAATTTTTTGGCAATTTTTCCTTCAAACGATTGTCGAAAGTCGATATCGTGTCGATGGGTACCAATATTTGATATGTTGGAAATTTTCATCCTTGGCTGGCACTCACAAATGTCCAAATATGGCTAATAGCCTCATGAATCTTTCAAAATACTGCATCGCGGGCTCTTAGCTTGCCAAGACTCATAAAAGTCTAGATATGATCATATTCCTGCTACACTTTCAAAAGACTAGATCAGGACTCGGGTATCACGGGCACTCACACAAAAGTCTAGATATGGCTGATATCCTGCTGATACTTTCAAAAGACCAAACCGTGGCTCTTAGCCTACCGGCACTCACAAATGTCCAGATATGGCTGATATCTTGCTAGCACTTTCAAAATACCAAATTATGGCTCTTAGCCTCCTGGCACCCACAAAAGTCCAAATATGACTATCTTCCTACGCCTCAAAACTGCACTCAGCTCTTAGGGCCATCGGGCACTCATAAAAGTCTAGATATGATTGATATCCTAATTCGATTAATTTCAAGTAATACCATGCATGGTCCTTAGCTTGCTAATGCATTCTAAAGCATAGTCCCTGGCGGGTCTACTGGTGTGTGCCCAAGCATGGCCACAACACTTGGCTCTCCCACGAGGGCACTTAGTCGAATATAACTTAACCACAGTGTCTCTAAAGCATCGATCCTAACCAGGGGTCGTTTGTACAAAGAATTACAAAAAGTTATATCTCATAAATACACCAATGACGTCATTAGTTACACGGTGATATATGTCCAAGGTATATATCAGCTCATTACAAAAAGTTACATCTCATAAATACGACAAGGCGACATTAGTTACATGATGATATATGCCCAAGCAACCATATTTGTGCCACTACGGAAAAAGGAGGAAGAAGAAGAAACGACTACATTAGTGGCCACTACTTTAAAAATGAGGAAGATGAAGCGCCATATCGGGGGGCCATTAAAAAAGAAAAAAGAAAAAAAAAGTGGATGTTTGTTTAAATCCCCAAGAGGGGCACCCATCACTCCTCCGTTTAATTTCTCTACAATGCACCTCAGAAATGCCTTCGCAGGGATGTCGAGACAGGGAGGCACCTAAGGCTTACAAGGCACTCTGGAGAAAGAAAATTCGGAGAGTCGGGCATACAATCTGGAACCTCTAGTTGGTCTCCACAAATATTATGTTTGAACACATAACGCCAACAGGCATATGTGAAAGACGACTCTAAAACACTTTGACAGTCTTCCTCCATGGCTCCCTTATCCTTACTAGTTCACATGAACAGAGAGGAAAAGAAATTGCAACATGTGAAAGACTTTGTGGATAAGTAGCACTCAAAGTCAGACCTCTATAGGGGTGAAATGTCAACATATGCATTAAATGCCCCAACAGAAAATCATGCACCGCAGACGCGTGCGCTGCGGACTAACTACCCGATTGGGGACGCTTATGTGCACATTAATTTTCCACTTTTCCGCCTTCCATACTCGAGGTTTGGAAGACAAGACTATCATGAGTCTCAGGGGTTTTTAAACCCATCGCCTCCATTAGCCTAAGGTCTGCGGAGCCTAAGGCCCGCCTCTCGTACGCACAAATTAAGCCTGCTAACACCTCTCAAAATATTAGACTGTGGATCTAAGCTCACGTACCCCAAAAAGAAACTAGATAAGGCCCACCTCGATTGTACATGACTAAGCCCACGATGGTCCTCTCGGGTCGATTGACAAATAACTAAGGCTCGACGATGGTAGCCCGCTTTACCCAAGACAAGGGCTAACCCCAGCTAAGATCCTGCAACTTAGCATTAGTGTCCTAGAGCGACCATCCTAACCAAGAATTGAGGAAAGGGGTTGCACAAGGCAAACTAGAAATTATAAGAGCGTCATCGGTGTTGGTGTGAGAAGTAAAAATAAGCAATAGTAGAAGTAGACAAAATGGTGTATCTAATTGAAGCACCAACGTTGCCTATAGAGTACGCAAATGAAGGCGGCCTGCTAAGGCTTAATTCGTGCCACAATAGGTGCACCGGAATCAACAAAATTTGTATCCTAGGATTTTATTATCAGAAAGTGGCAGCTATCATAGATAGCCGCCTAAGGTCGAACTCGTGGATGGGTTTTCTCATGCTAAATGAGTCGCTGATTGAAATTGGTGTTTCCATTCGATTTGGGGTTTGATAAAAATAGGGAGGTTGATGGCTGGTAAATTGTAATCAAGGAGAAATAAAGTGTAAAAAGAAATCCTTGAAGTTTCGAACCACCGGCCTGGGGTTCTAAGGTAATTGTAATGTCCTCGGGTCCTTTTCTCAATAGGAGGATGACCTATAGTCATTTCCTAATGGATCTAGGTTTGCTATAAAACTGGACCCTAAGAGTTTCCTTCAGTATACAAAGATTTATGACCCATTAATGTTTCAAGGCGCTTAAAACCATCCACTGGATCTTAACCCGTAGGAGCTAATAAATGGCACCAATCGGGCACGCGGATCTAGCAATAAGTATCCATTGAACCTTGAAAGTTTGCCAAGTACTAACCACTCAGGGTATATCACAGGGATTTAAACCCACAGAGACGCAGAAACATAAATGAATATAGATGCCTACGTTAATAATAGAGGACAATGTACTACCTCCAACCTTTGACCCAATGATCCTCCTCTTCAAGGATGAGGGAGATTTAGCCAAGCATCCCTTGAGTTGTCACCCTCAAAAGGGTGTTTGACAGGTGAGAAAATACGAGAAAGGGAGAGAAAGTGAAGGAAAGGCTGCTGGAAAAAGCTCCCAACTTTGGCGCCCACCTTATCGAGCAACTAAAACACTGCTATACGAGCCTGACCGAGCTTATAAAGGCCTGGGTGAGTCGTCAAGAAAATTACACAAAAATATGAAAGAACAGAGGTTACATTAAGGGCATTTTGCAAGCCAAAAATACGTTTGAAAATGTCAACACAAAGAACAAGGCACCTCAAGGGAATTCGGGCAGAAGTTGCGAAAATTTCGCAACACCGTAAAAACTTCGCCGCTTTCTCTCCCTTCCTCGCATTTAGCCCACCGCCTTCCTCGACACACATGCAGCTTTGAGTTCAGCCCGGGTTCATCGTGTTTGAATCGATATGAAGAATATAGTGTAATTGGTATGCAAAACTATAAAAATATCCACAAAATATGATCAATAGTATGGCCGGGACCTCAATGTATTAATCAAGAGTTTGGTTGATTAGTACACAAAAAGTGCTCAAAACCTACAATCAATAGGGCTTAAAACAGCACTATTTAGGCACTAATCACTCCCCCCAATCGACACATTGTTAGTCCCTTAGCAACGACAAAAAGAAGGAAGAGCATATCAGTTATGCTAATGCAAAAAGGGGTTGGTATTTTCAAAAAGTGTTTGGGCAAGTAATGCTCTCCCCTCAGTGTGAATGATTGAGACCCTGCATAATAACCAGCTCGAGACAATGTCATACAGACTGGGTTTCGAGAGTATCTATCCCAAGGGAATCGACCTGAAACTTCCACCGCAATCTAAGTGTTATGTGATCAGTTTTCAATGATAAACTGTTAAACTACTCTCCCCCCGACCAAGTTAATGCCAAATCCTAGCACCTTGATCAACCTAAATAACTTTGGTTCCACTTTTTTGTCATATTTCTTTTTGTATCGTAGGATGTAATGCTGAGAAATCGACCACCACAAAGTCCGTGTAATCTGGGTCCAATCTGATGACCCCAACCAACTAAGGCTTAGGGCATCAAGTCATGAGGATCTCTCGACCACTAACCTCAAATTTCACCCTGGACCAATGAATCCAAAATTCCAGCACCCATAACCCGGGCTTAAACCTCACCCATCCACCCATGTAGCGCACTAAGCCTGGCTCCCAACCAACTAAGGCTTAGGCACTAGCTTTTAAAGATTTACTGTGAAACCCTGACTGTGCTCGGTTTCAAGGTAAAGCACATTTTCTTCTTTTTTCTTATTTTCTTTTCTTTCTTTATTCTTTCTTCTCTTCTTTCATTCTCAGAAGACACATCGTCTTCTTCTCATTCCTGTGGAACCATAACCTTTACAGTGGTCAACGAAACCAGGTAGGTTTGCATCTAAAAGAGAGTTACGCAGCTTCTCAAAGTTATTAAAGAAACTGATGTGTACAAAGGTGTGGTTAGCTAAAGTGAAGAAAAAGATTTGAATATCGTGACTTCAACTCGACTAAACAGCTTAACTGGCGTGCATGGACAAATCTAGTATCAATGGCATTAGGCAGTGTTTCAATTTCTCAACTTAAAGGAAAGGCAAAACCACATAAAAATGGGGGCAAAAATGTTGCAAATGAGTTAAGAAACTAAACTTTTTGAAATGTATAGCAGTGTGTATCACTAAATTTTCAGCTTTTTAAAAATAAAATCAGCTTTCTCAACAAGAAGCAAAGAGCAAGCCATTAAACATGCAAAATGGGCTTTGCTTATACATGCAGAAGATTAGAAAAGTGTAAAACAAATTGATATATACAGTATAAGAAAATCACTTCCTTCACTAACTTTCCCCCCAACCAAATGCAAAATTAACACCGCGAATGGGGTGTGGATTGAAAAGAAAACGGAGGAAGTGCTACTCCTACCAAGAGCCTAGTGAGGTGTCCCCGTCGGGATGCGCTGAGGCTACTCACGCCGGCGGAGGTCAAATCACGCAGCTTGGTTATCAAGATCTACGAGGCGCAGCGTAAGACCTGAGAAAATTCCAATTTTCTAAAAAATGACAAAATCGTAATTTCGGTAAAAATCAGAAAATTTTCTAGATTCGGATGACGAAACAGATTTCACCGTTGGAATCGTCTTGCAAAATCTAGCTACCACGTCAAATTTCTTTTATTCACACCTTAGATACGGACTTGTATTACTTTTCGAAGACTGAGAATCTAAAAATAAAACGACATGTGATTCGACAGTCACCTATAACATGTACTCAGGTGACACATGTTGCATGAGTAGAGAAATGATAGAAATGGACGGCCTGTAACACCCCAAAGTATACCCTAGCAGCTGATAATGCTTAGGTATTTTTTGAAGATAATTCACTGTTTCAGCTTAAACGCTAAACATGCAAACGAGACCCGGTGCTACAAAACTTAAGGATAATAAAATTATAATTTGTCCAAAAGGGGCCAAAAGACATGGATTACAAGATTCGAGGCCAAAGTGGAAATAAAATGTTTAAGTTGCAAATGGAAGAGAAATGGGGTCCAAAAAGCAAATACAAACTTAACAAAAATGGCTTTTATAGGCCAAACAAGGCCTTTTAGCAAACACGGGATTTAAGACCAAATTGGTCTCATGTTTGGGGGAGGAGACAAACCAAGAGAGTAAAGAGGAGAGGAGGAAGAGGGAAGAAGAGAATATAAGAAGAAGAGAAGCCAAGATCAAGCCAATGCTGTATGGAACCACCTTGATTATGAAATCTATGAGATTTGGCACGGATCTTTGGGTTCAGATGACGATTAATCATTTTAAATCAGGGTTTTGATAGAATTGCATCCTAACCTTGGAATTCATGAAAAATAGGCTGGTAAACCCTTACATGGAATGAAGATAAGTATGGAATTCCCTTAAATTGAATCATGGTTAAATCAGATGTGACGAAGTTAGGTTTAGAACAAACCCTAATAACTCTCCATGTTTGATCATGTATGATGTGACCCATATTAGAATTGTTTTGAAGGATTTTATGATATGTTTTTGGAAATAAGATAAGTATTGAAAGATGAATTGAATAGAAAAGAGATTACAAGGTGAATTTGAAATGGTTTTGAGGTGTATAGGAAGTATTGAGTTGATTTGGGTATCAACACATGGAAAATGGGATAAAAACCCACATTCTGGGCAAAAGTCGAGGGGTGTACCGGCATGTCGAGGTGTAATCCAGACAATTAGTGTTCCTTCCGTTTCCAGCCACTAGCCAGATTGGGCCATAACTTGCCTATTTATTATCCGATTTGAGTGATTCAAGTGGCCAATTAAAATATACTTCAAGGAAAACCAAACCTAAAGATATATAAATCGTCAAATTCTGGCTCTAAGTGGTCCAAAAATTCACTCAAAGTGGGGCTATGTGCAAGCCATTTCCTGCATCAGTTTGATTATAGAGTATTCCCGATTGATTCGAACGTAAGTTGAGTTCCGGTGCTCCGAATTGGGTGATTCCAGTTGGAATAGAACCCTTAGCACCTTAGCTTTAAAGGAGCACAAAGAACCAGTGTCAAATATAGAGACAAGGCACTGGAAAATTAATATTGCAAACTGTCCCTCGGGTAATATCGGTAAACCGACTAGTTGGCATGAAAATGCCATAACTTTATTTTGGGTGATACTATTGGATTGATTCAAATTCCTAAGAAAAATAGATTCATTGAGGGACAAGAATACATGAATGATGTGTGGATAGACATCATATCCTACTAAGTATCTCAATACATGAAGTTATAAGATGAAACCTGAATATGATATGAAACCCGAAACTTAATCGAAACATGGAAAAACAATATGTATGATCACGTAATGTGATTAAGATGGCTTATAAGTTCCTGAAGATATATGATCCTATGACTACTAGGACCGGCGAATGAATGAGTGGACTCGCTGGTGCTCCGCACTTCCTCGGCCGGTGCTACGTGACTCGCTATGAGCAGTACGTCCTCGATCGGGTGCTCCAGACTTCATTGGTGCCACGGCACTCGCGCGGAGCAGCATCGCCCCGGACGGCGTTCGCACTCCCGCTGATGCCACGCACCGTCAAGGCAAGGTGCATGTCCCGTATGGTGCTACTGGCGACCCCAAGATCAGATCGCACCTTGATACTTATCAGATCGGTGATCTACTCATTTCTTTATGATCGGTTCAGTTAGTCGATATACATATGATAAGACTCAATAATGAATAAGAATAAAGAAATGAATATAGTAAAGATCTGAATGTACCTACGCATTCAGATTTGCTCAGAGTACCCACGTACTCTGCCTCTCGACAAGCCCCGAATAGGAAGAAACTCAGAATCTCTACTGGGAGATTCAAATAAGCATAAGTCCCGTAAAATAAGATAAGTCCAACAGATCACGGGTACTCCAGAGTAATGAACTGTGGATCCTGCAGACTACCAAAGACTAATGTCCAAATCAGATAAGTCCTGATCCGACCTTGCATGTGATATGATCCTCGATCCGTCTTCGACCATCGTACCTACACCTTCAAAAGAATAAGATCCGAAATACAAGAACTGGGCCTGTGAATACAAGTATAAGATCCGTAAGATGCTAATAAGTCCCGTGACACAAATATAAGTTCAGAAGACAAGTATAAGTTCCGTGAATATACATGTAAGATCCAAATACATGTAAAGTTCGTATCACACGTATAAGATCCAAATACCGCCAAAGAGGTCTGTAAGACAAGTATAAGTTCATTAATATATACGTGAGGATCTCGAAATACATGTATAAGTTCCTGTAATACATGTATAAAAATCAAATACATGTACATGCTTCAGAATATCAGGATAAGATCCGAAAATACCAAAATAAACTCAGAGGCTGCTGTAAGATCCGTGAAGATAAGGATAGGCCTGTAGTACAAGTATAAGATACGAAGTACTAATATAATTTCTGTAATACCTACGGGTATCTCCGTATAAGCTCCTCGATAACGATAAACTCCAGAAAATTTCCACAAATCCCGATAAGTATAGGTATACGTTAACCTAGTTCTTGTTGGGATATGATACCAACACGTTGGTATCGTAAATGCATTTGATCAAGTAAGTACTTACGTACCTTCGTGATAAGATTGTTCCAAATCCAAGATACATTCCAGAATCTCCGCGACATCTACGCACTCCAACAAGGTAACCCGTAGATAAGTATAAGTTCTGTAAACTCCTACGGGAGATCGGAGATATAAGCTCAATACAGTATACGAGAAATCTGAATAAGAATAAGATCCGACTGCTATAAGTATAAGACCCGGATAAGAATAAGTTTGTCATGAGTATAAGATCCAATAAGGATAAGTCTGCCATAAGTGTAATTCCTGAGTAAGTATAAGATTGTTATAAGAGGTTCGCACTGCCATAAGGAACTGGTCAAGCATAAATACGGATCCCATGGAGATATAAGCATTCGTTAAAAGTCACAAGGCAAGGCAGATGTGTAACTATTTTGATGATACAAATAGGAACCCGACCAAACCTGAAAAATCATGAGTTATGTAAAAGAGGATGAATCGATGCCTGCTACCAGATATGTCTAAGTTTGCTCAATATGATCCGACCAAGAGTATCGTTTATATGATTCATGATGATTTTGATATTTGTTTATGTTATAAGTTTATCATGATTCTACTCTAAAATGCATGTGTGCATTATATGTTAAGGATATGCTTCCCACTAAGCGTGAAAGCTTAGTACCTGGTTTTTAATCCTGTAGGTACAGGGAGTAGACATCAAACAAATGTCCAGATACAAATGGGCCAACACACTGTGGGCGGTTCACTACACAGGTCTCGTGCTCGATTTGTAATTGTGTGCGCTACGCTTTGTATTTGTAAATGGGACTCAAAAGAAATGGATGTAGATTTTGATTATAAGTGAGGGGGAGGTGGGCTATACCGCAGGGGTACCGGGATCGTTTAAAAAACAAAATCAGTATACAAAGAGTCCTTAGCCCCGAGTCTCCACTCGAATCCTGGCCTTGATCCGCTAATCGGCCTGACCGAAACGGGGCGTGACTAGGATGCCATCACTGACGAGACAACTTAAAGCTAATTAACTCGACTCTGGCCAAACTCGACTCGAGTAAGTTTCGACTGACTTGTTTCCACTAAAATGTTAACGAGTCGAGTCGAGCAACTCGTAACTCGACTCGAAAAGCTCGCGAGAAACTCGAAAATATTTTGTATATAAAATTTTAAAAGTTTTCTTTTTAAATTTGATATCTTTACTTTAGGGGATGTCATAAATAATATATCTCTATTTTGTATTCTTAAAAAATCATAAATTTTCTATTTATTTAGTTATAAATATTTATTTTAAAAATAATTAATTTTCTTTAAAAAGATTTAAGAGAATATGATAAATGTATCCCTATTTTGTATTCTTAAAATCATAATTTTTGGTGGTTTATAAACGATATATATCACTAATGGCAAAGTTAAAATAGTTAAATAAATCTCTGTGTGACTTTCTTTTTCTCTTTTTGTGATATGTTACATCTAATTGGAAAAATTTAAAATTTTAATTTTAAAAAAAAAGTCACTTGATCCACTTTCCCAACCCTCTTCCTCACTCCATCCTCTTTCTTACATCCAACACTCCATTTTGGCCATGCACGGGCCTGTTTCTTCCTCCACAAGAAAATCGACCTGCCTGGGATCACCCGCTAAGAGAAAATTTAGCCATCATAATTACGCAGTTGGACTGCAGGAACCGACCAGTGATCTAAGTGAATACAATTAAACGTTGGACAAGGATGTTACCTCTTGTAGCGCAGAAAACTTTTGATTTCGAACGATTCGGTCGAATCCTAGCACAGTCAAGTGTCCGTGCCTCTAGCGGTATCCACACGAACGTATCTTCGTTGTTACCGCCTTTACGCACAAACCTGATCTCGCTTTTTTTTTCGCTTTCTATCTTTCCCGCTTCAAACCCTCGGCACTCCATTTTGCTTGGCCGGCGTTCAAAACCAAAGTGTTAGAAGTGCTAGTTTATGTAAAAGGACAATTTGCTATTTAACTGGATCCTCTAAATGGATCGATTTTAAATCTTCAAACGGTAAAATAAAAAGAAGA
This sequence comes from Tetrastigma voinierianum, assembly GCA_016808115.1. NCBI lineage: Eukaryota > Viridiplantae > Streptophyta > Magnoliopsida > Vitales > Vitaceae > Tetrastigma > Tetrastigma voinierianum. Next base: position 116,422 of record JAEQBH010006967.1, on the reverse strand, counting down.
AAATCACCTTTCAAGAAATCTGTATAAATACGTTGGAGGAAAAAACTAAAAGAAACTTATTTCGTTAAAAATCATTAAAATTCAATTTAAAACCGGTTTAAACGATATATTTAACACCACCAATAGAATTAATGGTCAATGGATGTTAATTTAGTAATTTTCACATGGTGGACAATTTCGCTTAATCCAAGTCCAACGACCAATGGGTGCCCGGTTCATCCGATATTCCTGAGGGAGCAGCAGAGAATCACAGCCCAAAAATAAATATAAATATAAATAAAAGAGAAGGAGTCCAGTCAAAACCCTAGAAAACCAATTCTCCCCAAATCTGACTTCTCGCCTTGCGGTTCCATCTAAGACATTCTCCTCCCCGGGCTGCACACTCCAAATCCATTAATTTTCTTTGATTTTGTTTATTTTTGTTTGTTCACTGTATTTATTCATTAATCTTGTAGATATTTTTATTTGTCTTTGGGTTTGTATTTATTGGATTTATGGTTTAATGTTAGTTCTTTGCTCAGATCTGCAATTCCTATTAGCTCTTCCTAGCATTTTCCGGTTTAACTAGTAGCCGGTTTGAGCCTGGCAAGGCACATAACGCGATCTACTTGCCGACCGCACGTGGTCGCCCATACCGGAAGGTGTTCTCCTTTCTATCCCAAACAGGGGATACCAACAAGAGCTGCTCATCCCGGTACTCGCCTCCTCCGAGGCTCTTCCATGGGGGCCTGACCAGGTCCGGCAGTTCTCCGGGCCGGGCTATCAAAGGTGCAAAGTAGAGTTCATGGACTGATATCACCGGCCCAAGGTACTCTGATCCGTCGAATTTCAGTTGATAGGATCCGACGTGGCGCCCAACCGGCCTTTGAGGGAGTCGCCACAACAATCGCCGCCACGGGTTCTCAAACCAAGGCATCCACCCGACGATCTAGTCTAGATCGCTTGACGGCGGGCGTCCGACCGTTATTTGAGAATGAGGACTTCCTACCGATCCGCATAAAAAGTTCGCGTAATGGGGTTTCTAGCAAGGTCGCTTGAGAAACGGCGGGCTGGTCTTACCGTAAATTCATCTAGCCTGATCCCGCCGATCCGTTAATGATACTCCGAAAGTGTAGGAGTTCCAAAGAGCTACACGCATCGGATCGAGGTCATGCAGCCGAGGGGGACCGTGGGTTGCGGCATTTTCCCCAACTGAGGTCTTGCTTGCCGGGCTCAAGAAAAAGTCCCGCGATCCCGTGTTCGCGGGAAGATGTTTTGACGGGGCTTTTCGTTGATCGCATTAGTTCGACGGAGGTTATATAACATTTTCATGATTTGTAGCCTTTGAAACTCAGCACCTATCATAGGTTATTGGGATTATTTGAAGTCATATCCTAAGAATATGTTTTCTTAATGATACCATGTGTAGATTACTTAAAAATAAAGTTTTATGATGTCAGGAGTGCTCAAGCACTATGATTTTTGTGCTTTGACCTAATTAGCTTTGTTTCCATTATTCATATTCTTGTTTTATATGACAATAATTACCAACCAGAGACCCTATTTTGAAATGACATGGTCCACATCGAAATGCGGTTCAATTCAAATCTGCTTGAGTCGAGTTCAATTTCGATTTCGAGCTCGAGTTCGAGTTCGAGCTCTAGTCGAGTTCGAGCTTGACTCGAGTTCGAGCTCGAGCCGAGTTCGAGTTTTGCGTTTTCGAGTTCGATTCGAGCTTTATTTTTCAAGTCATGGAAGCCGAGCGCTCGAAATGAGCTCTGATTCAGTTTTCGAGTTCCAAACAGCTTTAGCTTGAACTCGAGCTCGACTCGCATCATTAGCACCCCTAGGTGTGACACGGCCGATATTGTGCCACATGTCAAAAATCCAAGAGAATTGACATAGATGACATTTTTGGAATTGTTTAATGATAATAGGACAAAAACTTAAATAGTGTCATCTCCTACTTATGAAAAAGGGCCAAAACGTGAAGGGAGGAAAACGTGAGATGCAGTAGCAGATTTTTTTAATTTCAGAGAGAGAAGGTGCTCATTCTCTCTAGATTTCTGGCTAATCCGACCGTCGGATTTCTTCGGAGCAAGAAGGAAAGTTGCTTCACGCAGAGGACTATAAAAACCCTGGGCTTTAAGGAGTTTCGACAAACCGTGAGGTAGGGGTTTTATCCTACTTGAGTTACACTTTGTTTAAGTGTTTTGTGGATGATTGAGTTGATTTGAGGCCGTGAGGGGCCGTTTGATCGGTCCCAAAACTTGGGACCGAATTGTTGGAATTTTTGAAGCCCATTTGGACAGTCCGTGACTGTGTTGGGGCTGTTTTGGGTGTTTATTTCATAAATATGAAAATAAATCATGCTGGTCATTAATACGGCACTGAATCTACCATGGATTCTCGGATCACAAAGTGAAACCGATGATCGATGATTTGTCGCGAATGCGAACTCCGAGGGTTTCAATTGCTCACATGAAATAGTATCTACGAAATATTTTGTGAGAAAATGTGCTTAGCTCAGTAATCTAAAATTGAATTGCTCAGAGTTTGTTAATTAGCTCATGCGAGCTAATTTTCGGGTGTGAATGGATTGATAATTTATATAATATGTTGTCGATTTAAAATTATGTAAATATATGCATGATGATATATTTGCATGTTATATGAATTGTATTGAAATGATATGATGCATTCTCATATGCAACGGGTAACTCTAGAAATTAGGTGTGAGTGCATGTCATGAAAGAAAAGAAAGATTGATTATTTTCCTACATACCGCTTGTGCAAGTGTGAGGAGTCAGGAGGACTCTGGACATGGGTTGGTCATGTAGATGGTTCAAGAGGATCACGATTTACTGATGTGTGTTTATACTTGGATCATCAGATATGCACTTAGGTGGGAGAACTCCATTTAGGTGATTCCACCATCGGGCGATAGCTCACCCCTCATCGAGGGAATATTTTTCGTGCACAGAGTCGCTCGAGGAAGACGACTATTTTAGAGACCGATTTTGAAGAAAGTCTGCCTGCGGGTTTTGATGGTTTTCGTTTAATATGTATTAGAATTGCATATTTTAATATGTATTTGTACTAAGAGTAATGAAATAAATCCCTTGACTATTAGAATATAGTTGGGTATCGGTTTGATGAGGTTGGCGTAAACTGGGCGCCACTTTTACTCGAGTATGGTCCTAGATACGAGGACGATAAGATTTTCTCGTCGCGGTTAACGAGTTAGCCACCCAACTTCGGCTCTCGGTGCCGCAATAGGGGCCGGTGAGGAGGAGCCGGTCCCGCCGGCAAGAGTGCACATACGGGAGATCGCAGTGAGACCCAAGTGACTCGATCCGCATAAGGATGGCCTCGATTCTAGGCCGCACGGGCGCCGATTTGAGCCAGCACGTGCCTCGCAAGATGAGTCATTCTATCTCGCTTAGGGCTAAAAGGGCAAATGCAAATGATGTCGGCGTGGCGAGAATGCGTGAACCGATCCATACGGTCAAAAAGTCCCGGAGGAGATGGTGACGGATCGAGGTCAGGCGGGCGTTCACCCAAAGAATATCCGAACGGGCAAATGGGCATGGTGGTCGAGGGCACCGTGGAGGTGGCTGGCAGCCGGCATGTGGAGCGGGCAGAGGCCGGGGCCGGGAGGGGCTGGAGTCAGGCCCGCAATGTGTCACATAAGCGGTCAAGCCCTCGTGGAATATCAAGAATACCGGTCCCTACCGGGTCCGAGGTCGCATGATAGGAACGGGGCATAGTGTGCCACCGATCAACGGTAAGGATGGCCTCGCAGTCTCGACGACGCTCCAATCTAGGCTCCTTAAAGAAGCCGATATGCTCTAGCACCTGCACAAGGAGTCTCTGGAATAATAAGAGGCGTGACCTGCTGGGTAATGGACTCGGTCTCGGTTGGAACAAGGATGTCATAATAAGCTCTAATGGGTTGAACCAGAAGCCCTCTGATATGCGGTATAGGGCCTCCAAGATGGCTCCTCTCCTCTGGACTATATGCTGGAGAGGGAAGAGATTAGACCGCAATATGTGGTCTATAAGACGCATGCGCGGTGGGAGTTGCCTCAATAATCGCTCCAATGTAATCAATCGTCCCAAATTCGTAGTTGTTCTTAAGAGAAGACTTAACCATTCCCAGGGATGGGGCCACGTCTATAAGCTGCCAAGTTGGCGAGGACCACCGGAAGATTAAAAGTAGTTGTGATGTCGTGAGTCCCGAGTATCCTCGGGTCAATCACCGATGGAGAAAATGAATAGTTGTCGCTAGGCTCGGCCCCGATGTCATCACTGATAGAATCAATGACCACCCGAGGGTAGAAAACTTCGACGAGGTCTATGAACGGCCTCGGTGAGTACCGCTACACTAGTAGCATCGAGTCACGGAGCTCCGGGTCTTGGGAAAAGTCCGGGAGATCATAATGAACCTCTGCATGTAGCTTCCTTCCATCGTAATTCAGCACTCCCGGAATTCGGGGTCAGGAACATGGCCGCCACCTCGACGGTGGTGATTGTGGCTCCTCGTGCCGAATTCCGAAGACTCCCCGCCCAGTCCCGGCTCTCGACTGCACCCGGCGGGATGGCCCGGATGATGGGGCAAGCGAGTAGGCTAACCAGAAAGGTGACTCTGGGCAAGGGCACGTAACAGAGTCACGCAGGATCGCCTGGTGGCGTAAGTGGCGAACGAAAGGGCGACGGCAGCCAGAGCCGCAGTGGTGCGGCGCGGCGGCAGCAATGGGTCGCAGGGTAATGGCGGCGTGGGAGGGGAGGAACTACACACCCTAGTGTCGGGAAGCATGACCATCATGTCTTCACCATGGTTGGGCTTAGAGGAGGAGAGGAGGTGGAAAGGTGGTTCAAATGGAAAATCAGATTTTGAATGAAATGGGAAGGTGGAGGTTTGGGCAGAGGTGGGGGTATGAGCCTTGCTCAATTAATGGCATTAAGTGCCTATTAAATGGCCGGCTAAAAAAGAAATGCAAAATTTTAAAGGGTTGCAGGAATCGGAGCGTCGCAGTAGGAAGATGAAAGGGCAGGAAACGAAAAGTGCAGGTTGCGAAATTTCGCAACCTGAAATTTCTGTGCTCAAACCGCTCTCCAAACCCACCGCAACACTGCAAACTGGGGCCAGGAGAAATATTAGAAGACTTTCTTAAAAGAGAAAAAATGCAAAAGGAAAACAAACCAAACAACAACAAGGAACACAAAAAGATTACAAAAAAAATTAAGCAATTAAATTATAGTGACTTCTGAGATACTGCAGAGTCACTCCTAAATGTGTGGTCGAGGTTCTGCTAGAGGTGCCAAGGAGGGATTTTTTCCTTTGTCCGCTGAGTGTTGAGCCGCATATGGCTCTTCCAAATTTCCCTTCGCTACTGACTAACACTGATTGTTCAAAACAGCAGGTCTATCGAACCATTGAGGTAGACTTCGATGGTGAATGGCCCAATCCATCTTGATTTAAGCTTGCCCGGAAATAGGTGAGCTGAGTCGTAAACAGATTCCTGGCCCTTTTGAAATGTTTCATGAAGACACCAGATCATGCCACCTCTTCAACTTATCTTTGCAATTTTGAGCTGAGGTAGGCATCATTTCGCCTTCTAGCCTGGCCGATATCGAAGAGCCTTCGAGACCCGGGCCGCCCATGTCCAAGTTCAATTTTTCGACCGCCCACCATGCCTTGTATCTCAATTTCAGCAAGGCCAAGAAGCTTCGCTTACAACCAGCGAGACATATGAGACATGCCTAATGTCTTTAGGCCGTCCCAGAGACACCCAAAGAGAGTCAAGGTAAAATTAAGAGACCAACATTTCTGCTAGAATTCACTCACTTCATCGCATTGCCTGATTCTCCGCTGGCTAGTTCAACTCCGCCATTAGTCCGAGGGGCGGTATGGGTGGTTATTTATGTTAATGACCATACTTGAGCGAGGAGGCTCAAAAGGTTTGTTGCGTAAATGCGAACCTCCGACTACTAATTACGGCTTGGGACCCCAAATCTAGAGAATATATTCTCCTTCAAAAATTTCCTGTAATCCACCTCGTGGTCCGTCGTCTCGGCATAACCGCTTTCCAACCCACTCACAGACATAAATAACTCCACCAAAATGTGGCTAGGTATCAAAGGGAGGAAGGGAATGGTCCCATGAAATCGATCCCCTATACGTCGAAAAGGTCAACTACCAAAATCGGGTTTAAAGGCATTATGTGATGGCGAGAAATCTTCCCCAACCTTTGGCATTTGTTGCATTCCTCAGACAGTAATGGGCATCCTGAAAAGGAGGGCGTGAAATCCAAACTGAGCACCTAGCGCTTTTGAAGCAAAGTACCTCCACAGCATTCTCATGGAAGGATCGAGGATTCCCGGGTCGCTTCGTCAGTAATACACCTTCTCGATTATAAGGTCAGCACAAGATTTGTACAAGAATGGTTCCTTCCCAATAATAAGAGTGAATTTGCAAAGAAGAATTCTTATCTCAGGCTTTCCAATTCATCGGGGTAGCCCCCTATGGCCAAATAATTTGCAATGTGAGCATACTAAGGTGCCTCACCAGAGCAAAGTGACTCTTCTGGAACTCATCATTGATCGAGGGTCATGGAGTGTCAGGTGCGAATGTTAATCTCGATAGGTGATCAACAACAACATTTTCTACACCATTTTTGTCCCTGATTTGCAGGTTAAACTCTTGCAGCATGAGAACCCACCTGATAAGCCTAGCCTTAGCATTTTGTTTCCAGGAGTGTACTCAAGGCCGAGTGATCCGTGAATACCATTATGTCCGACCCAACCAAATAAGCCTCGAAATTTGTCTAAGCATAGACCACTACCAGTAGCTCCTTTTTTGTGGTCAGAGCACCCTCCGTGGCCTCAGCCCAAGGTTTTGTTTCAGACACAGACCACATAAGGCTTCCCTCATTCCCTTTATCCGAGAATTGCTCCAATGGCCATATCGCTTGCATCGCACGTCACTTCGAAGGGTAATTGCCAGTTAGGGGCTCTCACTATTGGTGTAGTGGTCAAATAGGCTTTAAGCTCCTCAAAGCTCTATTGGTAGCCTGCATCCCAAATAAATTCGCATCTTTTTCCACCGCTTTGTACAGAGGTTTGGCAATTTTGAGAAGTCCATGACGAACCTCCCGTAGGCTTCCGCATGCCCAAAGAATTACCTTACAACTTTGATATTCGTGGGGAAGGCAACTCGAAATTGCTTCCATTTTCGTCTTATCAATCCCAATCCCTTTTTCCAAATAACGCTGCCTTAAGATTTTCATTCCCCCCGGCTTACCATAAAGTGACATTTCTCCCAAATTAAAACCAGTTTTTTCTATACACCTGCAAGGTGACAGCTTGTAGTTGATTAGGACTCTTCAAAGCTCCCGTAGAATGTAATGTCATCCATGTAAACCTCCATAAATGCGTCTACCAAATCACTGAAAATACTGAGCATACAACGTTGAAATGTGGCAGGGGCATTACACAGGCCAAAGGGCATTCTTCTGTATGCATAGGTGCCAAATGGGCATGTGAGGGTGGTCTTTTCCTGGTCTTCTACAACAATTTCTATTTGAAAGTATCCTGAATAACCATCCAAGAAATGCGAGAAGGGCTGACCAAATCCTCTCTCTAGAAGTCGATCCATGATAGCAGAGGGAAGTGATCCTTCCCGTCACTTTATATCTCACCCTCCTATAATCAATACATACCTCCATCCCTGTGGTAAGCGGTGGGCATCTCTCTTCCCTTTGTCGTTATGCACCGTGGTTACCCTCGATTTCTTAGGCACCACCGGCTGACTCACCCAAGGATATCCGAGCACTGGGTAGGATAATACCAGCTTATGTTAGCTTTTAGAGATTTAAATTTCAACCACTTCTTGCATATGTGGGTTCGGCCTATGGCTGCCCATCGACTTTCCCCTCCTCCTCTGTAAATGTGATGGGTGCAAACTTCCGCTAATACCCTTCAGACGCACTTCCACCCTGTGGCTCGCTTATCTCCCTTTAGGATGTGCAAACAGACTACCTTCCCGTGGAGGTAGCCAAAGGTGGATGAAATAACAATCGGACACTCACGCTCCCGCCTCTAAATAGGCATATTTCAACTCCATTGCAAAGGTTTGAGCTCCAATTCCCATGGGTTCACTAGCCTTCCTCAATTACTAAAGGCAAAATTTCTTGTTTTTTCTCCATCATTTGATGCACGATTTTCATGTCACGGGCTTCACGCCCCTTCAAACACTCAAATGCCTCCACAAGAAATCCCGCTTCCTCTATTGGTCACCGTCTTCTCCGTGACGTACAATGATGCGAAATCCTCCGAGCCATCTTCCACCCATTGCATGTGCTTTTACTCAAGTGGAAGATGTCGAAGTTCAAGGGTCATGTTCGAAGGTGAGCTGTATAACACCATTTCGCAATTGATAATCGCATTGAGTGTACAAGAATGGTCTCCTAGGATAATAGGCACATAGTTGGCCCCTGGCTTGCGGGCTGGTTCTCAGGACAAGTACAACAAAATCCATCGATAATAGAATTATTTAATTGGATGAGAACATCCTCCACTGTCCTTTTGCATCTTCATGGATCTATCCAAGAGATAATGTGATAGCGTGGGCTTTGAAGTTCTCCTAACCCGGAAGCTGCTTCAGAGCATTGAATAGGGAGGAGATCTACACTCGCATCTAAGTCTAGCTGCCTTTTCACGCGAAGTGCCTCCAATATTAACCGAAATGGTTGAACAACCCGGATCTTTGTACTTCACTAGTGTTTTGCACTGGATGATAGCACTAACTTGTTCACCAGAAGGCCTTGTCAACATTCAGCCCCTTTCACTCCGTACACAAGTCCTTCAAAATTTGCATAGGCGGGACTTGTTTGATCATGTCAAGGTGGGGATGTCGATATTTACTCGTCTCAAGACTTCTAGCATTTCGTACTTCGATTAATAGCCTTCTTTTAGCTTTTAGTGCTTGAGGAAAAGGTGGGGTGTGCTATTTTTCTACAAATTATTTGATCACCACTGCCCGCTTTCTTCACTTTCCTCGCCCTTTTTCATTGCTTCGTACCGGGTCAGTTTTCGAGCCACACTTCTCAATGTGATGATCGCTTTAACTTCATCCATCCTGTGATTCGTCACCGAAGAGCTCACCTCATGCAACCCTCGGGTTTGGTTGTGTCCCCAGAGGGAATTTTCCCGCACTACACCGTCGGGATACCTCGAGACACATCAGAAAGTTGTCATATTTTCGGGAAATTTCAAACAGAAATATCAAAGCTGGAGAAATCTATGAGTGCAAGGTCATTTCTTGGAGTGTGCTTCCACCGTGTCAATTCTTTGATTTGGCCTGCATTCACCGCCTTTGCTCTTCCATTGCTGCCTACCACCTTACCTGTCTATACAGCTGTTTAACCGGAGATGAAGACGGTGGGTATCGGTCAATGAGGATGATCCATGATGTCAAGCAGCATCGTGAGGCACATAGGGAGGAGGCCGGTTTCAAGAGAGGTTTGGGTGGTTCCTCTGGGCTGGGATTGTAGGTATTGTTGTATGGGGCTGTGGCCGGTGGCTTGTATCGTCTCCACCAGAATGCCTCTGTCTCGCCGCAAAATCTCTTCAAGGCACACTGGGTACGCTCTCCTCGTGCTTAGTGAACTAATAGTTGAAGCATGGTTACTAGGCGTAGATGCCTCGCCACCGTCAGACTCTCATGCCGATTCCTCATTTCAAGCTCTTCCAACCTCCTCAAGGCAATAAATTTTGTTTTTGTCTCCACGTTCCTCTCGAGAGCGAGACATTCCTTCGATCTCTAAGTGGGTGTCTGTCCCCGTTTGCCTCCCTAGATTCGGTCATCCCAAGCTTTGGAGGTCTCAACTACATAGTTGAGGAAGTTCATGGCTTCATCTGGATTCTTACTCAGGAAATCCCCTCCACATATAGTCTCCAATAAATGCTTCATGGTAAAGGGCATTCCATCATAGAAGTGGTTGACCAACATCCATGTATCAAAGCCACGGTGTGGGCATGCACCGATGGTTTCCATATATCTCTCCTAACATTGATAGAACTTTCACATCATGGTCGCGAATGTATAAATTTATTCTTCAATCAAGGTGTGACGCCTCTAAACGGGGGTCCTGACTACCTCCGCTAATCCGCTACAACATAAGTGGATGTCTGGGTTACCCGACGCTACTCAAAATCTAGCCCCAGGCTGCAGTTTCACCCAAGTACAATACCTGCATATACTTGTCCCAAACAGTGCAATATAATCCCAACATGAGTAAAACGGCCACTTGGGCCCATAAACAATACTCATCATACATACCAACTATGAATCCAACTATATCCAATAGTTACAAGAGTTCAAATATTTTACTCTTATACAACACATATATAAAAATTAGAGAATTCTAATACATGTATAAAATCATCAAAGCCACAACCCGACTTTCTTCACAACCTCGCCCTAGGACGAGTCATCTCTCACACGCTCCCCGTACCAGAAATAATATCCCCATGTGGTGAGCCAATGCTTAGTAGTGGAATCGCTCTAAGTGGACTACTCTTCACCTGGCGCAATGCTCCAAAATAAACACTCATTCAAGCAAAATGCATGATCCTACTTAAAATGTCTAACTTATCAACTCATACCCGAAGTCCTCATCGACTTCTCACACTCGCTTAAGCCTCGTGATGAGAATTATTATATTTATTTGTTAGTTGACAACCTCCATGTATATATATCAATCGACTGCCTCCGACGACATCGATATTATTTGTGGATCACCTCCTCACGATATCATCAATTCAGCCGCCCGATGATTGATATTTTTAGTTTGGACTACTCCTCCGATAATTAATATTTCTAGACAACCTCTAACCATTTTCTGTGACTCGCATCTCATGCACTCACTCCTATCATCCTAGGGTGCTCCTGAAGCAGCATATGTAATGCATGATGCCAATTCCATTACGCCCATGTTACATGTAAATATATAAACATGCATATATTCACATAAAATTCAATCACACAATCATGTTATGTAATTACGATTTCATCAAGCATCAAAGTTAGCTCACGGGCTATCGATCAAACACGAAAGCAATTCAACTTGAATCACCTGGACAAACACATTTTCACACAAAATATATTCAGAATGATCGCTTCGAATATGGAAACCCTAAGCATTTCATTCCCGAAAAAATCATAATTTATCTGGTTTACCTTTAGAACCCAGATTTCATGTACCCATCTACTCATTCCCAATCAATACATGATTTATCATGTAAAAGCACAATTTAACACTAAAAACTACCTTGGTCACCACACCGCACTATCAGGATTTCAAAATTTATATCAATTCTGGCCCCAGTTCGGGGATCTGATCAAACGGCCCTCACTACCAATCGACCAAACATTCAGAAGTACTTAAAGAAGGAATAAAACCCAAGTAGGAGAAACCCCACCTCCTGAGTTTGAGGAAACTCCCTAAATCCCAGACTCCACGGTTCTCTCCGCGTGAGCAAACTTCCTTCCTTGTCCCGAAGACTCCGACGGCCTGACGCACGATATTTGCAGAGAAGCCTCTCAAAGAAAAATCTCCATTTTCTACATCGAATCAACCCCTCCCAAATCTGGCTTGGTTCATGCAAAAGAAACAAGAGTCATGTATGACTATTTTGTCATTTTGTGACTTAAATCAACCAAAATGACTATTATGTCCTTCATTTCATGGACATTCTATATCATCTCTACTGGTCCATTTTCATTATTTTCTCTACTCATACTAATTTATACACATGAGTACGTTATATGTGACTTTCTACAGATCGAAATCATGCTTTTATCACTAAGACCCGAAACAAGAATGCCTCGAAAAACGTGTAAATCTGACCGTCTCAATTCGACGAATTTACGTGCTAGCTAGATTTCACGAGACGATCCCAACAGTGAAATCCGTTTCATCATCCGAGATCTAGAGAATAAATTCGTGGAATTTTTTAATCGAATAATACAATTTCAGAATCGAAATTACGATTGGCATTTTCCTGCAAATCGAATTTCGGTCTTACATTCTCCTCCTTAAAGGAATTTCTGTCCCAAATTCAGACACCATAATCACTCATGCATATATGCAATCGTGCACTCCACTCATGCATGTAAACTAGTCATTTAAATGCTAAACGACTAACCACTCATTCATCCCTAAACAAGAAGGGATAGGCGCCCACATCGTCCTCTCGCGCTCCCACGCTGACTCCTCCACCCACAGGTGCCGCCCGCACAGCACTCCTCAATTAGCCTCACGGTCCTGCGTTGCAACCCGATCACTACTATCCAAAAATACACACCGGTCCCTCCTCAAAGGTTCCATCTGTCGGACCTTAATCACCCCCAATCCACCACATGAGCCGGATCTCGGGAGTATACTGAGCATGAAAACGTGAAATACCTCGTGACACTGATATTGTCAGCTGAACTTCAACCAAGACGCAGAATAGTGGCCCATCCTCCCCAAGTATCTCGAAAAACCCAATGAATCTCAGCGATAGCTTCCCGCGTCACGAACCCGACCACTCCTCTCTAGCATCACCTTCAAGAAGACATGATCCCCAACCTCAAATCCTAAGGGTCGACGTCAAGACATCTACATAATCCTCTCGCCGGCCCGAGCCGTGAGAAGACGCGTTGTCGTATCATGTCACCCTCCCTGGTGTCTCTAATCAAATCGTAACCAACACGAGCCTCTCCCACCCCTACCCAACATAATGGTGACTCGCACGGCCTCTCATACAAAGGCCTCATACGGTGCCATCTATATACTACCGATAACTATTGTTGTAGGCGACTCCACCAAGGGCAAGTGCTCTCCCAAATTACCCTTATGATCCAGTGACGCATGCTCGCAGATGTCCTCTAACACCAGATAGTCCCTCTCGGTGACCATCGTACGAGGGTGGAAGCTGTACTCATGGAGTCCAGTGGGTATTGCCCATAGCCTTTTTAGAAACTCTTGAAAAGTCTTGTTGTAAACCTCGGGTCCTGTCAGGCACTATGGATCTTGGTACTCCCGTGTGGGACTATCTCTCGAATCTTCTTAGGCGGGAATCTCTCCAAAGTGAAGGTCATCCTTGCGGTTAGAAAATGCCGACTTAGTTGACGTTCACTATCCACCCGTCTGCAGCGTCGTATACCAACAGCGTCCCGGAAGTGTGATGGGTCACAAGTCCATCGTGGCGTGCTCCCACTTCAGCTCGGCCTCGATGGTACGTATAGCGGCGGTGCTTAGCCTTAACGCAGCGACCATGTGAGACATCGTCGAACAAAGTCGTGTCTCTTCATCCCACTCAATAATCTTGGTGGCGAAGATCTGGTACATCTTAGTACCACACGGATGCATGGCAAATCGAGAAGCAGTGAAACTCCTGAGAATCCTCCTCTCAGGCTCGGTGGCCAGAACCACTTCACCCGTCCCACATAAAGACTACCATGCGTGGCAGTCGGCCCTCATCACCGTGCTGGCGTACTCGGTCACGATGGACCCATCTGTAATCACGCGCGCTGGGACTTCCGATCACTACCTTTCCAGCAAAGGCGGTGTAGCCCTTTAGCTCCCCCAGTACCTGAGTGCGCTTTCATTTATCTTTGTATGACCCGTCGCGAGTCTAGAGCATCCGCCACTCGAGCTATACTATGCGCGCTCCTCGTGACTTCCGGTAGTGCATCAGCCACCACATTTGCCTTATCGGGATGTTAATGCAAAGTGAAATCATAATCCTCTAGGAACTCCATCCATCTGTGTTGCCTCATATTGAGGTCCCGCTGCGTGAAAATATACTTCAGACTTTTATGGTATGAGTACACCTCGAACTCCTCGCCGTATAAGTAGTGGCGCCAAGTCTTCAGGCGAGACTACGATAGCCAACTCATGTCGTGTGTGGGGTAGTGCCGCTCGTGATTCTTTAGCGACGAACCAAGCTACTACCCTCGGATTTGCATCAAAACACATCCCGATCCGGCCTCGAGGCATCCTGATCTGCGCGTGTACCCTTTGTCCACGTCGGGACTATCAAGATGGGAGGCTAGTAAGTCTCCTCTTCAACTCCTAGAATGCCTCCTCGCGCATCGAGACATCCCACTCAGGCAGTATCCTTCTGGTCAACCTAGTCATAGGTCTTTGCTATCTGGAGAAATCCTCGATGAATCTCTGTAATACCTGGTCGATCCCGAGAAACTTCATTATCTCGAAGGCGACTTGATCTCTCGACTCATCCACCCTTCCCGGCCTTCTGCAGGTCGTGACCTCTTGATGCGACACCACGTGTCAAAATCTCACCTAAGTAAGCGGAACTCACGCTTGCGAACTTAGCAGTGGTGATGGTCTCAATAGTGTAAACGATCCTAGTGATGCTCCATGCTCCGCTCATTGGGAGTAGATCGAATGTCATCCACGAAGACCTACGACAAGGCAGTCTAAATAGGGTTGGAATATCCTATGCATGAGATCCATGAATCTTTCTGTGGCGGTGCATTCGTCGATCCAAAGGAGCATCAAGTAAACTCAAAGTGCCCATAACGCATCTATGTTGTCTTAGGTATATCTGTATCACCAACCCCTCTCAGTGATGGTAACGGTGCGAAGAGTCTATCTTGGAGTAGACTCACGCTCCTCCTGTTGATCAAACAAATCGTTAATTCGTGTGGAGTGTTCTTGATCGTACGTTATTTGTCTGTAGTCCCAGTACACAATCGAGAAGGGTCTTGTCCTTCTTCGCTGCCAAAATCGAAGCGCCCGTGGTGAAGTGCTTGATGCTTTATGAACCCCTTGTCCAGTAGCTCCCATGTTTGGACTGCGAGTTCTACTTGATTCAGCAGGGTGCCATCATCGCGGAGTCATAGAGATGGGTGAAATACCGGGGTGTACCTCGTCTTAGAAGTCTCTTACCCTCTATGGAGTGGTCGGTGCTTTCATCACCGGAAAACAATCCACATATAGCATACTCTTTCGGTAGATCCCAAAGTGCAGTCTCGCCGTCCTCCCGGGGGTAAGGCTCTTCTTGACCTTCTTTTGTCTGACACTGGACTGTATGCGTACGGGAAAATGTCATGCTGTCTCACGAATGCCACCGCAGTACCCGTCACTGGTGTGGGCGGTAACCTCTCGCTCACTCAGATTGATGCGACCACGTAGGCTGTCGAGCCCGATCCATCACGGGATGACATCGAACTTCACGACAGTATCCGTGATCCTCGGAGTCCTTTGTGGTAAGAGTCGAGATCCCGACTCACAACCTCGACATATCATCTTATTCTCATTTCCCAATCTGTAGGGAAGGCTCACTACAAAGGCTCCTCCCAGGTCTCTAGGGTCCTTGCCCATTCCCACCATAATTGGGCCTCACTCTCTCGTACAGGCAACGACTAACCTAATCCCCAGTCTCGCGTCGGAGGTGGCTCCTCAGCAGCCTCCCAACACCTTCTCGATCTGTATGAACCAATGGTCTGCCACCATCGGGTCTCCTCCCCCTGTGATTGTCGGAGGATGATGCGCCCTAACCTGCAGAGGTTCTTAGGGGCCTTCTGTCTACACATATACCATTTCATTGTGATAGCAGCTATTTGTAATATCCTACACCTGGTAAAAGTCTGGCGATCGAGCAGCGGTGGTGTCGACCCGATACCCCATGGACATCTCTACGTTCTCGTCCTCTGCAGTCTACACACAATTAGCATGGCGGTTAAATACCGATACGGTATCTCTAAGGCATGACTTTGACCTCGAGGGCGCTAATCCTTTACATAAATCGATTAATACACATTGTCCTTGCATTTTACAGTGTCTGAGGCAATCAGTCCATTTAAAATGATTGTTTTTCAACAAAAAATTTATTTTTCGAAAATTTCATTTTGAAAATTTTATTTTTCGAAAATTTTTGTCTAATTTTTTTGATTTGATTTGATTTTATTTAATTTAATAAAAAATTCGAAAATTTTTGTGATGAGCGATATTCATGAATAGAGTTTTCACGAGCGATGTCAAAAATTGACTCGAAACGATGCCCGGAGCCAAGCGGGTCAAAAGCGATGAATGCACGAGTGCCGCGGCCAGCGGCCCGGCGCGCGCCCGGTGGTGCTCGGCGCCCCTGCGCGCCCGCGCGCCCTGCCGCGCCATGCCGACGTCGGTGGGCGTATTTACATCTGACCGCCCGTAATCCCTGCTAACTCCCGGATCCGCAATGCAAGTGTGATGCGATTTCGTAATCTGACCCGAGTCTCTTTGTCTGATCACACTTGTCTGTTGAGCCTGACCGCTCAATATTGCAATACACTTGGACGTGTTGCAATACAATAACTCTCAACTTTATCGAAGCCCCTTCCCGACTTGCAATACATTGATTGTATTTGCAATACAAGCTCCTTAGCACAAGTAACTGCAGCTATTTGCAATACAACTAAAACCTTGTCTGATTTGAACGTGCTTGATTCATTTCTGCATGAAAAAAAAAAATTCGTTTTTTTTTTCAATTATTTCCAACTATTGGAAAATGTCCCAAAAATTATATTCATCCATTTTATTTCTAGTACACCCAAAATAAATTTATGAAAATTTATTTTCTTCATTTTTCTTTAACTTTACACCTTTGTAAAACTTTGAAAAATATTTATTCTCATCATATAAATTTTTTTTCACATTTCCAGCCAGCTGGAAAGCACTAAAAAAAATTTATATGCCTATTTTTCTTTCATTTTCCATAATACTCAAATAAATTTATAAAAATTTATTTTACTCCATTTTCTTCAATTTTACAACTTGTAAAACCTTAGAAAATTATTCTCTTCACCTCATAACCAAATAAATTTATAAAATTTATTTTCTTTAATTTCTTTTTCCAGTTTTTTTTTTTTTTTTTTACACACTGTAAAAACTCCCAAACATTTTCCAATATACTAAGTGCTAATCACTAAGCACCAAACATCATAACATATCACAAACCATGTTATAAACATCATTCAAACAACCAATGCATCAAAGCACACACAAAACACACATGTAGTGTCTAGTTTTTGTTAAGATTGCCTTCTAGGTAATTTCATGCCCTAAACTCAACATTGAACCACACCTAGTGGTGATGTTCTTACCTCAAAGACTATGGCCTAAGCCCAAATCCCCTCAAGCCCTAGGTAGTCGTATACCTAAGCTCTGATACCAAGCTGTGATGCCCCCCCGAGCCGGGGTCCGTTGATACGTCAGCCGCGAATCTGAGTGGATGTCGATTCTTGATAATGTGCCCTAGAAATCAGTGATGCTCGCTTTTTATGCGAAGAGCTCTACCAAAATACAATACTTGCATATGCTTGTCTCCAAACGATTCTTGATATAATCCTGACATAAGTAAAGCGGCCACTTGGGCCCACTAAACAATACTCATCATACATACAAACTATGAATCGACTATATCGATAGTTACAAGAGTTCAAATATTTTACTCTTGCTCTGACACATATATCAAATTTAGAGAATTCTAATACATGTATAAAATCATCAAAGCCCTGACCGGCATATCTTCACAACCTCAGTCTCTAGGATGAGCAGGTCCTCGCACGCTCACATTTTGTAAATAATATCCCTCGACAGGGTGAGCTAATGCTTAGTAGTGGAATCGCCCTAAGTGGGCTACTCTCTACCTAAGTGCAGTGCAATGCTCCAAAATAAACACTCATTCAAGCAAATGCATGATCTTACTTGAATGTCTAACTTATCAACTCATACCCGAGTCCTCACCGACTCTCTCACACTCGCCTAAGCCTCGTATGAGAATTATTATATTTATTTGTTTGTGGACAACCCTTCGATGTATATATCAATTGGATCGTCTCCGACCGATTGATGATATTGTGGACTACCCTCCGATGTATATCCAATTGGGCCGTCTCAGGCGATTGATATTTTAGTTTTGAACACCCTCAGATAATTAACATTTTAGACAACCCTCGAACCATTTTCTCTGGAGCTCGCCTCCATTGCACTCTACTCCTATCATCCCTAGTTGCTCGTGCATATGGAATGCATGATCTCCAATTCCATTCGATTATATGTCACATGTAAATATATAAACATGCATATATTCACATAAAAATTCAATCACACACAATCCATGTTATGTAATTACGCATTTCATCACATCAAAGTTAGCTCACATGGGCTAATGATCAGAAACCTGAGCAATTCAGCGGATCTGCTGATCAGAGCATTTCACACAAAAATATATTTTGAAACTATTTGTTTGAGAATAGTGAAACCTGGGTTACTATTCACGAAAATCATAATTCATTGGTTCGCTGTGAGCGCATTTCTGACATTTCGGCCTCATTCGATCAATACCATGATTTATCATGTAAAAGCACAATTTAACACCAAAACCAGTCGTGGTCAGTCACGGTTGCACCATTGGGATTTCAAAAATTCATATCAATTAAGTACGAAGTTTTACAGGGCTGGAAGTCGAGCGGCGCCGAGCGCCGATGGAAACTCAAACATTAAAGTACTTAAGAATGAATAAAACCCAAATGGAGAAACCCTACCTCTCGGAGTTTGAAACTCTAAATCCGGTACCGCGAAACTCTCTCGGCGTGGGCGACTTCCCTTCTTGTCAGAAAGCTGCCAGGCGGTCGGATCGCGCGATATTTTAGGGAGAAGTTTCTCTCTCTCTAAAGAAAATCTCCATTTTCGGCTACTGGATTAACCCCCTCCCCAAATTCACGTTTTGTCTTGGTTTAAAGGAAGAAGAAGAGTCGCATCTGTTATTTTGTCGTTTGAGCAAATCAAATTAAAATGACCGTTATGTCGCCATTTCAGTTTGACATTCGGGCGCTATCTCGGTCGTCCATTTTCATTATTTCTCTACTCATACCACTTACGACACATGAGTACATGTTATATGTGACTTTCGGCGCTCGAAGGTCTTTACGGCACCCGACGCTATGCCTCGGCGATGTAAATTAGTGTCTCGGAGTCGACGAGAAGCTGCGATGCTAGCTAGATTTAGCGAGGCGATCCTGACGGTGAAATCAGTTTCATCATCCGAGATCTAGAGAATAATTCCGGATTTTTTGTCGAAATAACAGTTTTGTAATCGAGTGCGATTTTGCCATTTTCCTAGAAATTGGAACGGGTCTTAAAGTTGGTCTGTGTGCCAGCGAAGAACTTTTCAAAAACTGCTGTAGTTACGCCCAATTAGGATGGTCCCTTGGCCTTAGAATTAAGCCAAATTTTGGTTTTGTCTTTGAGGGTTAAGGGAAGGCCTTCGACTTAAGCGAGATCCATATCGATTGCACCCTGCACAAAGTATTGCAAACTTCCTCAAACTCCGGGATAATACGTGTATGGTTCTATTTCCATACCATGGAAGGTTAGAACGGGGACACCAAATAAGGCCGACATCCATCTTGCGGGAGGTGTTCTGATGCATGAGGAGCTGCGCTCACCCTTAGGGGTGTATGTGGTCCCTCATTGACATGTAGGCATTAGGGTTTCTTGGTATCCTGCCGGCCATGTTGCTCATCGAGTGGAGGCTCCCATCGATTACTATGTGGCCCGACTTCAAACCCACAATTTGCGAGAAGCATTGGTTCTCTACAAGAGCACTGCGGTGTTTCTATCCCAATGTTGCATAAAATCCTAGGGACACAACACAAAACAACGAGAAACCAAAAACAAGGCTACCAAAAAGGGTTATGGTTGATCAAATTTTAGAAACAAATAAAGACTGAGTATGCACATTATAAACATGCAATTTCCCCTGTAGTGAACTGTAAATGGGGAATAATGATAAACGAACACTTGTGATGTGGATCACAAGTTCAACAGCTCACTCCTGCCGACACCATCCCAGAGCACGACGCCATTTGATTAGTGCCACAATAGGTGTGACGCCCCTTGGAGCCCGACCACTCTTGGGCGGATCAGAGCCGATCAGGGATGCCCACTTTAAAATCCTTCCAAAAATTACTCAAAATCATATCTTTGCGGAAACGATTACGAAATTGGGCAAGCCCGTAAACATTTACATTAAAAAAATCCATTTACAATGTAGGCATCAAGCCTTTTCAAAATGATTTACAAAATAGATGTTCGATATTCAAATTGTTTATACAAAAATATCCGTATCAAATGAGAGTGCGCGTAATAAGTAGCATCTTTCAGAGATTTAACTTCTTTATGACTTGACTCTCCTCGATCTTGGGTAAAGCTCGATCACTATCTATCACTCGAGTGCTGCTTGCATTGGTAAAACAATACGCTAAGCATTTTCATGCTTAGTGGTTCTACTCTAAATCCATTCCTCGAGTTCGGCTCATCGATTTATGCAATTTAATAATTAGAACTTTGAAATCATTTAGATGATCGATATAAATACATTACATATACTTTGTTATATATATACAATAAATTATAGTTCATTGATCATCCCATAAATACATTTTCATAATCAATATTTCACAATCTCAAATCAATTCAAATATGCTCTAAATTCAATTTAGTTCGACATTCCAATTCAGTGCGAAAAATCAATTCAGTTCACGAAAATAAATTGATTATGCCCGATCAATTTGGTTATGTCAATCACTTCAGTTATGCCAATCCATTCAGTTATGCCCATCAATTCAGTTATGCCCATACTTAATTTAACCTATGTCTTCGATATACGAGGATATCGAGAGTCAGGCACGGTCGTGGGCTCTGAGGCCGGTATCACATAGTTTTATAACCTGATGCGGTCCCGGCCCAGACTCTTGTCGGGTGACACATCAATAGTTATGATGCGCTGTGACCCTATTGGTATACCAATCTATCCTTAATGTGAGAAATAAGCGGTTAACATTATTAAGGGCGTTCAAATCCTTTATAGCAAAATATAGTACAATATGTGCGCTTGTATAACTTGATTTATTTTCAATAATCATGAAATTTTTATATGCAAATATTTCTGATCCGCTTTTCTCAAATCGATTAAATCAATTCAATATGCTTTTAGAAACGGCGTGCGAAAACTTGAAGCGAGGAATAGGAGTTGGTAGAACAAACCAAAAATATTTGCACTGATTCAATCCTTGGAATCTCAATCACGGTTGGCCTTTCCTCCTTGTCGATCCATATTCCAAAACCATTAAAGAACAATATTATTCAAGTGTACTAGTGGTTTGGTTGGATTGATTTCGGAGTTTAATATGAGTTCCAATTTAAACATTCTATATGTAGATGGATTCTTGACTCAATGGGCTTTCCATAGAGTCTTGAGAACACTTTCGAATCCCGGAGTTCGGACGTAGGAGTTAGGACCTTCCGTGGAGGTCATGCAGTCAAATCCTGAGCTGACAGAGCAGACCCGAACTGGACAGCTCGTCTACCACCTCAGTCAAGCATCTTCTATACTCCCTCCAGGAATTTTAATGTTTCTTGACTCAATGGGCTTTCCATAGAGTCGAAACTTTAATCGGAGTTCAACTTGAGAAGGAGATATGACCTTAGAAGTTGGAGGTCATGTGATCAACTTTGACGAGCTGACACAGGCCCGGCGGCGACACTGAAGTGACGAGCTCAGTCAAAGCACCTGGTCTGACATCTAACATCCTCCTCAGGCATATGAATGTATTCTTGACTCCATGGGCTTTCGTAAGTCGGGAACATCGAATCGGAGTTGGCTTGAAGGAGATATGACCGCCGAAAGTTAGAGGTCATGCGTGAGTCAACGTGAGCTGAGCTGAACTAATGAACCTTGTTTGGCGACCAGCGTTTGGCGACCCTTTGTTGGGCGACCCTTTGTTGGGCGGCCACTATTTGACCCCTTTGTTGGGCTGACCACTATTTGGCGACCATTGTTTGCGACCACTTTGTTTGGCAACCTTTGTTTGGCGATCAGCTGTTTGGCGACCCTTGTTTGGCGACAAGCGTTTGGCGACCTCGGTTTGGCGACCTTTGTTTGGCGACCCTTTGTTTGGCGACCTTTGTTTGGCGACCTTGTTTGGCGAAACCTTTGTTTGGCGACCTTTGTTTGGCGACCGCCGGTTTGGCGACCACCGGTTTGGCGACCAACGACCCGTTTATTGTTGAGTAAAATACCATAACTTGGTCTACGAGAAGTCCGAATTAAGAAATTCAAGCTAACATCAAGTTCATTGATGTGGCTGCAATTTCTGAAGGACTTATAAATTCTCTTATTTCTGATCCAAAAACCCGTTCTAAAGTGCGGTATTTAGTTGACCTGACTGGACAAAGCGACCGACCAGTTTATTGGGCTGACCTCATTAAAAGGACTATAACTTAGTCTCTAGGGTCCAAAATTGAGAAATTCAAAGCCTAACATCAAGATAATTGATGTGGATAAAATTTACTAGAAGGACCTTCTGATTTCCCCTTCGCCGTACTGAAAATCAGCTCTAAAGGTTCGAATTTAGGCTGCGCTACCACAATGTGGCAGCTTCCCATGGTTTAAAATGCAACCAAACTTTCCTAAGGCCGGATAACTACCCAACAATCCTTGGGTAGAAAGAGGCAGTAGGAAGACCTCATGGAGTTTGTCGAAAGTCCCCGAGTTCGGTCTCTGCACTTGTAGCTCTTGTCCTTAGGGAAGGACCCGCCGTCTTCCGTAGGAACCTGGTCCGTCGTCGGAAAATCTAGAGAAGGTGGAGCCTCTCTCTCTAACTTTCCTTTTCTCTATTTTTCTTTTCATATGGACCACTCTTAATCGTAGCACCCCAAAGGAGAGCTTCCTCCCTCTTTCTACATGCCACATGTCATTTCCTTGATTTTTTCCTTTTACTCATTTATTTCTCCTAATATCACTTAGACATATAAACTTATTTACAATTGACCATGGTCCACGTTTTACAATTCTGTATTTCTCTTTTCACTTGGGTTCATTTGGATTCAACAATCGTCTAATCAATATTAAAAAAAAATTTCGAGAGAAAAATACCTAAGTTGGCTCAGTCATACGGAATATATAATAATTTTTATTACTCTAAAAATTTTAGGAGTATTTTGGGATATTACAACTCTCCCCCATAATAAAATTTAGGTCCTCGAAATTACCTTGAATCAAGCAGGTTGCGAATCTAACTGTAGCATCGTTTATCACTTTCTAAGTGCTTCTTCGGTCTTATGGTTTCTCGGCACCTTGACTTCACGGAATCTTCTTATTTAGAAGTAATTCCTTCACTTCGAGCCAAAATCTTTACAGCTCTTCTTCATATAATGTCAAATATGGCCCTCGACTCAGTGTCTCAGAAGAGACTACATGTAGTCACGATCGTACCTAAGTAGCATGGACATATTGAAACACATCATGGATCTTTTCCAAGTCAGGGTAATGTATCCACATTACATGCCCGCGGTCACTTTCTCAATCACTTCATAGGGGCAAATAAATCTAGGGCTCAACTTGCCATTTTTCCCAAATTTCATCACCTTCTTCCAAGGCGATACTTTGAACAACACCATGATCTCATATCGAATATCTTTTCTTTTCATGTCGGCATATGATTTCTGTCTATCGGTGGCCACCTTCAATCTCTCTCTAATCATTTTCACTTTTTCTTCAATCTCTTGTATCAAGTCGGGGCCAATCACTTTCTTTTCACTTTCCAGTTAGTCAATATGATAATTTTACATTTTTTTTCTCCCATATAAAGCCTCATAGGCGTCATTCAAATACTTGATTGAAGCGTTGTTGTATGCACAAATTCCAACTAAGCAATGTGTTGATCCCGACTACCCTCAGGTCGATCACACAGCTCCTTAACATATCTTCCGAGAATGCGGATCATACAGAATTGTCCGTCGTTTGTGGGTGGAAACGCTCTTGAAATTCAGTCGCGTGCCCCGAGGCCTCTTCTGCAAATTTTCCCAAAATCTGAAGTAAACCTCGGATCTCGGTCAAAATAATGGATATAGATCCCATGTAACCGAACTATTTCCTTGATATACGGCTACGCTAGCTTGTCGAGTGAATGAGTAAAGTTCTCCTTTGGTAGGAAGTAGAGCTAGCCTTGGTGTCGATCTACTACGACCCAAAGCGAGTCCGCGCCTTCTCACACATCAATGTGCTAACCACAAAATCCATGGTGATTCGGTCCCATTTCCCACTCCGTACTCTAATAGGCTGCGATAATCGAATGAACTTGATGTTCGCTACTCTTTGACACAAACAGCTAAATTAAAGCACATCTCTTTTCATCCCGAACCACCAGAATGACATTTTTAAATCTCGATACATCTTTGTGCTACTGGGATGGATAAGATCCACTATATGCCTCTTCAAGTATGGATTTCCTCAAATCATCACGGTAGTACCAAAGGCTTAGATCCTTATAATACAACACTCCATTTTTCGTTCCTTTGTGAACTGATTTCCTTACCATTTCTAATCGATTTATTAGTAAGCGTAATTTTCTCTTCTTTCCTTTGTGCCTCTAGCACTTGATTCAACAAACTACGGTCCTTCTCCCGATTCTGTCACTCTGATTACCATCGTCATATAATGACAAATGGGCATTCAATGCTCGAAGCGTTCGTATTGATCTACTCAAGCGTCGGCCTTGCATTGGCCTTTCCGGGTGATGTCTGTGACGCCCCTTACGGCAGGCCGGCAGGCGGATCAGAGCCGAGTCAGGGATGCCACTAAAATCATTCAAAATTACTCAAAAATCATATCTTTCTTTGAAGCGATTCTGAAAATTAGGCGAAACCCGTAAACATTTACATTTAACAAAATCATTCTGATGTGACATCCAAGCCTTTTCAAAATGATTTACAAAATAGATGTTCAGTATTCAAATTGTTTATACAAAATATCCATATCAAAAAAAAACACATGAAATGAGTGCACATGTCGGAGCATACTCCGAGATTTCTTTCTTTATGACTCGACGCTCCTCGATCTTGGGTCAGTATCGATCACTATCTATCACTTTCGGTACCTCCGCGTGGTAAAACAATAAGCTAAGCATTTCATGCTTAGTGGTTCTACAAAATCCATTCCTCGAGTTCGGCTTAAATCAATTTATGAAATTTAATAATTAGAACTTTAATCATTTGGATGATCAATATAAATACATTACATATACTTTGTTATATAGACAATAAATTATAGTTCATTGATAAATCCTATAAATACATTTTCATAATCAATATTTCACAATCTCAAATCAACATTTCAAATATACTAATTCAATTTAGTTATGACATTCAATTCAATTAAAATCAATTAGTTAAGAAAATAAATTGATTATACCCAGTCCAGTCGGTTCACATCGATCCTTCGATTATGCCAATCAATTCAGTTATGCTCATCAGTGGTTTATGCCCTTAGCAATTTAACCTATGTCTTCGATATCTGAGGATATGAGTCATAAACTACGGTCCGTGAAATTTGCGAGGCGGTATCATGTTTATAACACGATGCAGTCCATTGAAACTCTTGTGGTTATAAACAATCAAATGGTGAACACTACGTCACGGTCCCGGCTAGGCACGCTGATCGGGTGACCTCAACCAGTTCGCGATCTTGCTATTTGACCTATTGGTATACCAATCTATCCTTAATCTTGAAAATGGTTAACATTTTATTAAGGCGTTGAATCCTTTATAGCAAAATATAATTTCAATATATGCGCTTGTATAAACGAGTTTATTTTCAATAATCATGAAATTTTTATATCTGATATTTCACGTCACTTTTCTCAAATCAATTAAATCAATTCAATATGCTTTTTAGAACAACATGCAAAAACATGAAACGAATAGGAGTTGGTAGAACAAACATTTCAAACTTGGAAATGAGAATAGGATTTAGAAGAACAAACCCGAAAATATTTGCTTTGATTCCAATCCTTGGAATCTAAATCCGCAGTTGGCTTTTCTTCCTCGTGATACTATTTAAAACCATTAAAGAACAATATTATTCAAGTGTACTAGTGGTTTTGGTTAGGATTTTCAGGTTTAATATGAGTTCCAATTTAAACATTCTATGTAGATGGATTCTTGACTCAATGGGCTTTCCATGGGAGTGCAAGAACACTTTCAGTCAGGAGTTGGACGTAGAAGTTAGGACCTTCAGAGTTGGAGGTCATACCGCGATCCAAATCCTAAAGCGACGAAACGGGCCCAGAGCTAGACAGGCTTGTCTACCACCTCGGTCAAACATCTTCTCTCCTCATGAATTTTAATCTTTTTCTTGACTCGATGGGCTTTCCATAGAGTCGAGAACGCAAATCGGAGTTCAGCGAAGGAGACTATGATTCGAAGTTGGAGGTCATCGCGTGGTCGGCTTTGACGAGCTGACTGGCGGCGAGCAGCATTTGGCGAAACCTTGTTTGTGACCCGCGCGGGCTGACCACTGTTTAGCGACCCGCGTTGGGCGACCCGCGTTGAGCGGCCACTATTTGGCGACCCGCGTTTGGCGACCCTTTGTTTAGCGACACAACTGTTTGGCGATCAACGTTTGGCGGCCTGTTTGGCGACACTGTTGGCGACCTTGTTTGCGTGCCGGTTTGGCGACCATTGTTTAGGCAAGCGTTTGGCAACCAGCTGTTTGCGACCTTTGTTTTGGCTTGACCATTGTTTGACGACCTCGGTTTGGCGACCTTACGACCCATTTGGTGTTCGGAGTAAAAAAAGACCATAATTTGGTCTGAAGTCGAATTAAGAAATTGAAAGCCTAACATCAAGTTCATTGATGTGGCTACAATTTCTGAAAGGACTTCTTTGCCAAATTCTCTTTATTTATAATCCAAAATCCGTTCACAAGTACATTTAGTTGACGGCCCCGGACAAGCGACCCGACCAGTTGTTAGTTGAGCGACCTCGGAAAAGGACTATAACTTAGTCTCTGAGGTCGAATTGAGAAATTCAAAAAGCTAACGTGAGTTAATTAATGTGGCTAAAATTTACTAGAAGGACACACTACCAAATCCCCTTCACTTCGTACCCAACAATCAGCTCTAAGGTTTGGCTAGTTGCGCACTACCAACATGTAGCAGCTTCCCATGGTTTAAAATGCAGCAGGCTTTCCTCTGGGCGGATAACTGCCCCGACAATCCTTGGGATAGAAGACCAAGTAGGAGAAAGGCCTACCTCATGGGTTGTCGAAAGTGCCCGATTCGGTCTCTACTTGTAGCTCTTGTCGCGGTGAAGGGCTTTCACTGCTAGCCGCTGGGACACATGCCGATCGTTGGGAAATCTAGAAAGTGAGAGTTTCTCACTCACAAATACCTCAGATTTTTCTCTGTTTTCCTTTTCTTATGGATCACTCATCGTATTTTAAAAAGGAAACTTCCTCCCTTTCCTACATGCCACATGCCTTTCCTTGATTTTTCTTCTTTTTCTTTATTTCTTTTTATATTTAGGTCCCTCCATTTCTCTATTATTTTTCATTTAAGTCTCTATGTTCGAGCTTAGACATATAAACTTATTTACAATTGACCCTTAGGTCCCCATTTTCAATTTCCATATTTTCTCTTTTCACTTGGGTTTATTTCGGATCGATAATCATTTAATCAATGATAGTCTAACAATTTCGAGGAGAAAAATACCCAGTGTGATATACGGAATATATAATAGAATTTTTATTATAAAGATTCCGGGGTATTTTACTGAAGTACATAATCAGTACGCAGTCATAATCTTTATCGATTCCATCCATCTCCGTTGCCTCAAGTTAAGCTCTCGTGAGGCAAATACTTAAGACTATTATGATCGGTGTAGATGAAATGCTTCTCTCCTTACAAATAATGTCTCAATTTTCAGCGCAAATACAATTGCGCCCGATTCGAAATGCGTGGGGTAGTTCCTTTCATGCGGCTTCAACTGTCTTGAAGCATAGGCTACCACTTTACCCTCTTGCATTAGGACACATCCAAGTCCATTTAGCGACGCATCACACTAAAAATCACATATTCTCTGGCCCAGGTCGATTTGGTAAGCAGAATACACCGGTTAAGCATGCTTTGACTTATCGAAACTTCTTTAACATTTTCCTCCATTCCTTACTTTACATTTTTGCGGAGCAATCTAGTCATCGAGTGCGGTCATAGAAAAACCTGCGAATCTTACGTAGTATCATGCTAGTCGAGGAAACCTACGCGCCTGTAACATTTATAGGTGGCTTCATTCCCGTGACCGCCCATTTTCTTTGGATCTGCACAAGTTCCTTTTTCGATCTTATGTGCCCCGAAGGACACTTCATTCTTCCAAAACTCACACTTGCTCGGTTTGCATACGAAATTTCACTCTTTTCTCCAAAGTCTACAACACTACTCTAAGGTGTGTGTCATGACTATCTGATCTTTTGAATACCGCAAGGAATGTAGATACATGAACCTTTCACGACAAAGCGATCCACATACGGTCGGAAAACCACGATTCATTAGGTCCGTGAACGCCTCTGGAGCATTTGTCAATCAAACGGCATTACAAGGAACTCATAATAATCATATCGCGTCCTAAGCGCCGTCTTATGCACATCGACATCTTTAATTCTCAAGCGATGGTACCCATGTCATGAAGTCGATCTTTGAAAGATGCTTGCACCTTTTAATTAATTCGAAAGCAATCATCGATTAAGGTAGCGGATACTTATTCTTTCACTTATTAACTTGTTCGGTTGTTTGTAATCAATACATGGCTAGAGTGTACCCTCTTTCTTTTAACAAAAAGCAGGAGCTCCCATGGTGATACACTTGGTGCAATAAGCCCTTTTCTAGTAGTTCTTGCAAAAGCTGCGATTTGTTCCTTTGGCTCACAGGTGGAGCCACATTACGTACGGTGTAATGGATGTCGGTGTGGCACCTGGTACAACGTCAATAGCAAACTCAATCTCTCCCTATGTGGGGCAATCCACACAGTAACTCTTAGAACACATCAGGAAGTCGCTAACCGATAGGGATAATCGGATACACTAGGCCTTGCCTTCACCATATCAATCACATAAAGCGAAGTAGGCTTCACATCCTTTCATTACCATTGTTATAGCGTTGGCGGCCGGTCACATTAGATAGATGATTTGACCTCTCACCGATGAAGGTTACTTCATCTTCATTCGATGTCTTTAAGGTTACTCTTTTTCATTCTACAATCGACTATTGCTTGAGTCTTCGGGACAACTTGATCCGTCCCGATATCATGAGCTCTTTGAAGGATAACGATCAAATCTCCCAAAAATTCATCTCGTATTTTATGGGACAATCTCTATAGACTCTACATTCCTAATAACACTATGGCCAGCGGGTTCGTCACGAGATGTCATACTCAGTTTCACTTCTGACAATTTACCTAGAGTTAGGTATGTCGGTATATGTATGAATGAGTCGATCCTGGATCTATCCCGATGCATGCATAGTATCCAAAAGATAGTAAAATTACCGACTATCACATACGGGCGTCGGTGTCTTCCTGGCTGCTTTGTTACATATGCTCTAGGCTGGAGCATGACCATCTTGCCTACCCGAGGATTTGTGTCCACGACCGGAACACTCATTGATGCAACCTCTTATTGCCTTTTGTAACACTAAAGACACCCCCGATGCAGTAGTGCTGTAAATGAAACGAGCTCTAGGAATGATCTCTTGCTCTATGCTCTTTGGATCCACAAATCAAACAAGCTTTTTGTAAGTCTCCAACATTCTCCTTTATGATTTCTCCTTGATAGAGCGATAAGGAGCAATGTCACTCTAGAAGGACCTCTGGTGTACTACCTTATTGATGGTCTTTGGTAGACTAGTATTCCACGAGTAGCACATTGCTATGGTGATTAGAACTCTGTGGTCCCTTAATTTCTTCCGCTGCATTGTTGCGGCACAGGCCGACTGGATTTTCTTTCCTGTCTTTTATCCTTTCTCTCTTTTCCCTCTTTCTTTACTCTTTCCACATTCCAATGCACATGTCTGATTTTGGAGAGAAATCCTCATGGTAAAATCTTTGTGACATGGGCTCAGTCTCAGTCGTTAAGGCAGATCTTCAAACCTACGGCACTTTTCCTCACTCCACAGTATCTCGGGGCATACTTGCTCGGCCAGTGTGAATTCTCTTTGATATTCGAGACACACTCATCTGTATTTGCTTGGATTATGAGCTCGTCTCATATTGTTCGAGATAAATACGACCCACATAATGTTTCTTGAACTCATCAGAAGAACTCCCCATGTCACTCTCTCGATGGTGCGCTCTGGTCACGGAAAACCACCACGATAAGCCTCATCTGATAATGAGGTCGTTGTATAGCGCCCCCAAAATACCACGGAATTTTTATAATAAAATTTATTATATTCGGGTATAGTGGGCCGACTTGAGTATTTTAAAGGGTGTTAGACGAATATTGATTAAATGATTGTTAGTCTGGAAATAAACCCAAGTGAAAAGAAAAATATGAAATTGAAAAATGGGGACCCTAAATTGTAAATAAGTTTATATGTCTAAGTGAAAATAGGAGACTTAAATGAAAAATAATAAGAAATGGAGGGACTGAAATATAAAAATAAAGAAAAAAGAAAGAAAAATCAAGGAAGAGCGGCATGTGTAGGAAAGTGGGAGGAAGTTTCCTCCTTTTTAAAATACGATTTAGAGTGATCCATAAGAAAAGGAAAAAGAAAAAAAATGGAGGTATTTTTAGAGTGAGAAGCTCTCACTTCTCTCTAGATTTCCCAACGATCGGGCCATAGGTCTGAGGGCGCGAGAAACGGAAAGTCCTTCAGAAGTGACAAGAGGCTGCCAGTAGGGGCCAGTAAACGGAGGTTTCGACAACATCCGGTAGGTCTTCTCCTACTTGGCCATTTTCTACCCTAAGGAATGTTGGGTGGTTATCTTGCCTTAGGGAGAAATGTTTGGTTGCATTTAAACCATGGGGCGCCACATTGTGGTATTTAGTCTTGTGACCTAGCCAGACCTTAGAGCTGATTTTTGGGTATGAAGTGAAGGGAATTTGGTAGTGCGATCAGCCTACAGTAAATTGTAGCCACATCAATTAAATTGATGTTAGGCTGAATTTCTCGATTTGGACCTCTGTAGACTAAGTTATAGTCCTTTCTTGAGGTCGGCCAATTCATCTGGTCGAGGTCGGTTACGTAATTCCCGGGTCAACTAAATGCAGGACCTTAGAATGGGTTTTTGGGTCGGAAATAAAGAGAATTTGGCAGTAAGTCCTTATGTGAAATTGTAGCCACATCAATGAACTTGATGTTAGGCTTTTGAATTTCTCAATTCGAACTCCTGTAGACTAAGTTATGGTCTTTCGCTGCGAGCGATTCGAATGGGTGCAAAGTCAAGCGTAGAGGTCGTCTGTAGGCGTCGAGGTCTGTAGAGAGTCGTCGAGGTCACGTAGAGGTCGTCGGGGTCTGTAGAGCTCAATTAGTAGAGTTATTCTGCGTGACACCAGCTTCGGAAGGTCATATCTCCTTCGTTTGAACTCCGATTTGGTGTTCTTGGACTCTATGGAAAGCCCATTGAGTCAGAGAATCCATCCATATGCCTGAGGAGATTATTAGATGTCAGACCGAAGTGGGCAGGCTTGTCGCCGGTGCGACTCGTCGATCCCGAATCATTTCGTCAAAGTTGACTACGCATGACCTCCAACCTCGGAAGGTCATATCTCCTTCGTTTGAACTCCGATTTGGGTGTTCTTGGACTCTATGGAAAGCCCATTGAGTCAAGAATCCATCCATATGCCTGAGGAGATTATTAGATGTCAGACCGGGGAGTGTTAGGCCCGGGCTCGTCTTCGATTGCAGCTCGTCGGTTCGGTCGGCTCGTTAGGGTTGACTCGCATGACCTCAACCCGAGAAATGTATATCTTCTTAGTTTGAACTTTCCGATTTGGGTGTTCTTGGACTCTATGGAAAGCCCATGGAGTCAAGAATGCGATGATATGCCTGAGGAGGATGTTAGATGTCAGACGAGGTGTTTGAATGAGCTACCGTCGCCGGTCATTTCGTCGATCCGAATCGGCTCGTCAAAGTTGACTACGCATGACCTCCAACTTCGGAAGGTCGTATCTCCTTCGTTTGAACTCCGATTTGGGTGTTCTTGGACTCTATGGAAAGCCCATTGAGTCAGAATACGATAATATGGCCGAGGATAGAAGACATTTGCTTAGGGTGATAGATCGAACTAGTCGAGGTCGGGGTTAGCTCGTCGGTTCGAGTTTGGCGTATTATGATCTCGACCGGAGGTCATAACTCCTTCGATCGAACTCGGTCGGGTGATCTTTGACTCTATGGAAAGCCCATTGAGTCAAGAATCCATCTATATATAGCCATTTAAATTGGAACTCATACTAACCTCCGAAAATCAATACTAGCAAAACTACTAGTGCTGGCATGAATAATATTATTCTTTAATGGTTTGGAATGAGGCGACGGAGGAAAAGCCAAAAGCGTGATTGAGATTCCAAGGATTGGAATCAAAGTGCAAGATTTTTGGGTTGTTCTTCTAAATCCTATTCTCATTTCCAAGTTTGAAATGTTTGTTCTAACTCTAATCCTCGTTTCAAGTTTTGCGTGTTTGTTAAAGCATATTGAATTGATTTAATTGATTTGAGAAAAGTGATTGTGAAATGTTTGCATATAAAAATTGCATGATTATTGAAAATAAACTGTTTTATACAAGCGTTACATATTGTCTTATATTTTGCTATAAGGATTTGAACGCCCTTAATAGAATGTTAGTTTATTTACGCATTAAGGATAGTGTGGTATACCAGTAAGGGTCGAATAAGCGATCTTTGCGAACTATTGATGTCACTTGATCTGCGGCCAGTGGAACCCGTGTCGGTAGTGTTCACTATTTGATTGTTTATAACGGTCAGCTGACCAGTAGGCCGTCTTGTGTTATAAAACCATGTGATCTTAGGCATGGCTCGGCGGGCGATCAGGTGACTGAATATCTGTATATCGAAGGCGTAAGTTAAGTCGTTAAGGGCATGGCCCAGATTAGTTTTGAGTGAATTGAATGTCATAACTTGAGTGAATTTGTGAAGCGTATTTGGATGATTTGAGATTTGTAGTGATTATGAAAATGTAATTATGGGATGATCAATGAACTATAATTTATTGTATATATATAGAAATATATGTATTGTATTTATATTGATCATCCAAATGATTGAAAGTTACGAATTATTAAATTGCCATGTGAATTGATTTAAAAGATTTGGGCCCGAGGAATGGATTTGTATAGAACCACTAGCATGAAAATGCTTGGCGTATTGTTTTACCAATGCGCAGGTACCGAGTGATAGATAGTGATCGATAGCGGACCCAAGATCGAGGAGCGTCGAGTCATAAAGAAAGAAATCTCGGAGTATGCTCCGACATGTGCACTCATTTCATGTGTTCTTTTTGATATGGATATTTTGTATAAAAAATTTGAATATTGAACATCTATTTTAGTAAATCATTTTGAAAAGGCTTGGATGCCTTCTCACATTTAACTAAATGTATTTTGTTAAACCAAAAATGTTTATGAGAACTGCGATTTATAACCAGCTTAAGCAAGATATGATTTTGAGTGATTTTGAGTGATTTAGTGGCATCCGGGACTCGGTTCGGATCCGCTAGCGGGTCGGGTCGGGTATGGGCGCCTGACATTTATTGTGGTATTAGAGCCTAGGTTTAGGCGGTTCTGAAAATGATTTTTTAAATTGTTTGTAGCGATTTTGAAATTGTGTTTAACATGCATTTCATTTGCATATAAAGGATGACATGACTCGGCGCGGATCTTGGCGGTCTTAATAGGATAAGCATGGGCGGTCGGCTGCCTTAAGTGAGGATGACCGGGGACTACGTGGCTTGATCTGTTTAGTGTGGAAGGTGGGCAGGCATCCCATGCCCCACCAATGAATGAACGAGAACAAGTGGCAGGAGGTACTATGGGTATCCTCAGCAGCTAGTTCAGGCATTGCAAGAGCCGGGCAACCCGAGCGCAATTGCTCAGCCCGATCGACCATTGAAGATAATGAGAATTACTGACTGTAGATTTACATGGGGAAGAAGAGGATGAGCCTTCTATGGCGAGAAAATTGGCTCGAGAGAAGCGGCGAATGCTTGTCTGTCATTGCACAACTAAAGAGAGGATTGGAATGTGCGACCTCATTACTTCGGGATGAGGAAACCTTATCGGTGGTGGGTTTCCGTGACGAGGACCGCGTCGGAGAAGTGACATGGGAGTTCTTCTTGGATGAGTTCGAGAAGCATTATGTGGTCGCATTTGTCGAACAACATGAGACGAGTTTCATAATCACGAGCAAAGACGGATGAGTGTGGTGATATCAAAGAAATTCACACGGTTTGAACGAAATACTCGCAGAGATACTTGTGAGTGAGGAAGAGAAAAGTCTTGAGTAGGTTTGAAGAGCGGCCTTAATGACCCTTATTAGAGCCCATGTCCTGACATTTTTTCCATGAGGATTTCTCTAAAATTGTGACATTATTGAATGTGGAAAGAGTAAGAAGAGGAAAAATGAAAGGATAAAGAAAGGAAAGAAAAATCGGTCGATCCATTTCGCAACAGCCCAAAGGAAGAAATTAAAGGGGACCCGCGGGGTTGATCGGCTATATTACGAGGAAATTCTGGTAGAATACTACCGGCACCATCGATTCGCGAGTACACAGGAGGTCCTTCTAGAAGAGACAGATTGCTCCCCATTGCCCCCATTGTGGGAGAAATCATAAAAATGTTAGGCACCACAGTGCTTGTTTTGATTTGTGGATCCAAGAGCATAGAAGCGGTGTCACAGAGGCTCGTTCACTACGACACCCTGCAATTTAGGGGTACAACTTTAGTGTTACAAAAGGCAATAAAGTATTGCATCCTAGAGTGTTCCAAGACAAGGGACACAAACTTTGGAGTGAGCAAGATGGTCATGCTTGGCTAGAGCATATGCAATGAAAGCGATTAAGGAAGAATAAAGGCGCTCCGGATGTGATAGTCGATAATTTTACTATCTTTGATACTATTATGCATGCATTGATAGATCCAGGATCGACTCATTCATACATATGTAACGACATACCAACAGGGGTAATTGCCGAAGTGAAGCGGAGTATGATCTTGGTATTGAACCCTCTTGGCCATAGTATTGTTGACAGTGCATAGAGATTGTCCTTAAAAATGCAGTATGAATTTTGGGGAGATTTGATTGAGTTATCCTTCGAGGGGAGTTTGATGTGATATTGGGGATGAAGCGGTTGTCAGACATCAAGCAATAAATAGTCGATTGTAGAATGAAAAGAGTAACCTTAAAGACACCGAATGAAGATGAAGTAACCTTCACCTGCGAGAGGTCAAATCATCTACTAATCGTGATATCCTCGCCGCCACTATAAACAATGGCACGAAATGATGTAGCCTACTCTGGCTTTACGTGATTGATAATGGTGAAGGCAAGGCCTAGTGTATCCGACATATCCCTACTGTTAGCTACTCTTCCGAATGTGTTTCTAAGAGTTACCAGATTGCCCTACATAAGGAGATTGAGTTTACTATCGACGTCAGACCAGTGCCACACCTAAGATCCATTACACCGTACGTAATGGCTCCACTGTGAGCTAAAGGAATTGAAATCGCAGCTGCAAGAACTACTAGAAAAAGGGTTTATTAGACCAAGTAAAATTATGGGGGAGCTCCTGCTTTTTGTTAAAAAGAAAGATGGTACAATTTCTAATATGTATTGATTATAGACAATTGAACAAGCTTTAACAAGAAAGAATAAATATCCGTTACCCGTAATCGATGATTCGTTTCGACTAATTAAAGGTGCAAGTATTCTTTTCAAAGATTGACTTATGACATGGGTACCACGCTTGAGAATTAAAGATCGATGTGCATAAGACGGCGCTAGGGACGCGATATGGACATTATGAGTCTTGTAATGCCGTTTGGATTGACAAATGCCCGGGGCCGGGCTTCATGGACTCCATGAATCTCGACCGCATGTGGATCGCTTTGTCGTAGTGTTCATGTATCGACATTCTTGCAGTATTCAAAGATCACTTAAAGTCATGACACAATCTTAGAGTAGTGTTAGAGACTTTGGAGAAAAGAGCAAACAGATGCAAACCGAGCAAGTGTGAGTTTGGAAGAATGAAGTGTCCTTTCGGGCATATAGTATCTAAAGAAGGAACTGAGTAGATCCAAAGAAAATGTATGGTTGTTGAATGGAAGCCACCAGAAATGTTATGGCGCGTATTTTCCGACTAGCGTGATACTACGTAAGATTCTATGTTTTCTTGCGACCGCACTCATGACGATCGCCTCTTAAATGTAAAGTATGAATGGAGTGAAAATGTCAAAGAAGTTTTGATAAGTTGAAAGATTCTAACCGTAGGCTCTTGCTTCATCAACCGACTACAGGTAGAGAATATGTGATTTTTAGTGATGCGTCGTTAAATGAACTTGGATGTGTCCTAATGCAAGAGGGTAAAGTGGTAGCATACACTTCAAGACAGTTGAAGCCGCTTGAAAAGAACTACCCCACGCATGATTTGGAATTAACCGCAATCAGATTTGCTACCAAACTTTCGAGACATTATTTGTATGGAGAGAAGTGTTTCATCTATTAATCGGATTACAAGAGTCTTACATTTAAGTTCAAATGAGAGCTTAACTTGAGACAACTAGAGATGGATGGAATCGATAAAAGATTGGCCATGATCGTGGTGATTGATTATCACCTCTCAGAAAGGCCAACGTGGGTCGACGCTGAGTGTAGTAAAGTCAATATAACGCTTCGAGCCGCTTGAATGCCCATTTGTCATTACATGACGGTATGGTACCGTAGTGGCAGAAAGGATATGTAGACCGAAGTTTGTTGAATCTAGTGCAGAGGCACAAAAGAAAGATGAGAAAATCTGTTGCCACAATAAATCGATCGAAATGGTAAAGAAATCGAAGTTCACAAATAACTAAGACTTAGTTTCAGATTATAAAGATCGGCTTTGAAAATTACTGTAATGATTTGAGGAAACTATAATTAGAATAGGCACATAGTGGATCTTTTTTGCTATCCATCCCTAGAGCACAACGATGTATCGAGATTTAAAAATGCTCATTCTCGTGGTCCTAGATGAAAAAGAGATGTGTCGCACATAACCAAGTGTTTCGTGTGTCAAAGAGTAAAGAGCATCAAGTTCTTTCGGATTATTGCAAACTTATTAGAATACCGAGTGGAAATGGGACCGAATCACTATGGATTTTGTGGTCAGTTACCATTGACAAGGAGAAGGGGCATGACTCCGCCATCGAGTAGATCGACGACGGTCACTACTTCCCACTGCTGAGAATCCATCATTCACTCGCAAGCAGCAGAGTCAGATATCATGAAATAGTTCGTTACAATGGACTTTTATCCATTATTTAAGACCTAGATCCGAGGTTTACTTCAGATTTCTTGGGGGAAATTGCAAGAGGCCTGGGCACTCGGGATCGAATTTCAAGATGCTCCACCCACAAACTGGATGGACAATCTCAGAGAGTGATCCGCATTCGAAGATATATTAAGGGAGTCAGGATCGACCTTGAGGGTAGTTGGGATCAACACATTGCTTTGTAGTTGAATTTGCAGACAATGTCGCCTAATCAAGTATTGGAACATTTCATGAGGCTTTATAAGGAAGAAAATGTAATCAATCATCATGGTTGACTAATCGAGGAAAAGAAAGTGATCATTCCGACTTGATACAAGAGATCAAGAAAAAGTGAAAATGGTTAGAGAGATTGAAGGTGGCCAATGACAGACGTAAATCATATGCCGACATGAAAGGAAAAGATATTCGATATGAGACTCATTAAAGGTGTTCAGCATCGCCGAGTTAAGGTGATGAGATTTGGGTGGTAGCAAGTCGAGTCTTGAGATTTGATCGTCTCATGAAGTGATTATAGGCAGGGGTCCAAGCAGATACAGTTGGCATTACCCTCCGAATCCTGGAGAAAATCCATAATGTATTTCATGTCTCAATGCTAAGGAGGTATGTGTCCGACTGTCATGTACTCTTCTGAGACAATCAGTCAGAGAGCTGATTCGACGTGATGAAGAAGAGCCAAGAGAGATTTTGCTCGTAAGAAAGAATTACTAAAACAAGAAGATTCCGCTTAGTCAAAGTGTCAGGAGAACCATAAGACTAAGAAGCCACTGTAGTGAGAACGATGCAACAATATCCAGAATCGTTGACATAATTTATGACTTAAATTTTTTTTAGCTGGGAGAGTCAGAATCGCCTAAAATACCCTTGAATTTATGCATAAATTTATTATATATTCAGTATATTCGGCCACCGGGGTATTTTTCTTCCGGGAATTGTTGCACTAATATTGATTAAATGATTATCGAACTGAAATAAACCCAAGTGAAAAAGAGAAAATATGGAAATGAAAACGGGGACCTAAGGGTCAATTGTAACAAGTTTATATGTTCATGAAAAATAGACTAAATGAAAATAATAGAGAAATGAGGACCTAAATATAAAAAGCACAAAGAAAAAAAGAAGAAAAAAATCAAGGAGGTATAGACGAGGGCGGGAGAAGTTTCCTCCTTTAAAATACTTAGAGTGATCCATGTTATATGGAAAACAGAGAAAATTATAGTATTTAGAAAGAGGCTTCTCACTTTCTCTAGATTTCCCAACGACGCAACATAGGTCCTGTGCGAAGCAAGAGGGAAAGTCCTTCACTGTGACAAGAGCCGCAAGGGAGACCATAAACGGAGAAAGCCTAACACATCCAGGAGTGTAGGTCTTTCTATCTCAAGATAATTCTAAGTGAATGTTGTGGTTATCTGCCTTAGGGAATGTTTGCTGCATTTAAACCATGGGAAGTCACACATTGTATAATACATACTAAATTTAACTTTAGAAAATGATTGGGTACAAAGTGAAGAGAATTTGGTAGTGCGTCCTTCTAGGTAATTGTAAATGCACATCAATATTAAATTGATGTTAGTTAATTGATTCGGGACCTTCAGAGACAATATACTCTTTTTGATCAGGTCACCAACAACTGTCACGCTACAATTCGGTCAACTAAATAGACCTGTAACGGGGTTTTTGTCGGAAATAAAGAGAATTTGATACTAAGTCCTTCTTTAATTGTGGCCACATCAATGAATTTAGATGTTAGCAGCTACTTCTCAATTCGACTCAGAGACTGGGTTATGGTCTTTTTACTCGAACAATAACGGG
The DNA here is from genome assembly GCA_016808115.1 of Tetrastigma voinierianum. Lineage (NCBI taxonomy): Eukaryota > Viridiplantae > Streptophyta > Magnoliopsida > Vitales > Vitaceae > Tetrastigma > Tetrastigma voinierianum. Next base: position 77,199 of record JAEQBH010006967.1, on the reverse strand, counting down.
CGAGTCATCCATGTGAGGTCGTCCCAGGAGGTCGTCAGTAATCGCAGGTCGTCAGTCCGTAGGTCGCCCCGTAGAGGCGCCAGTCCTGTAGAGGTCGCCAGTCCCTCAGAGCTCACCATCGTGGTTGACTACTATGACCTCCAACTTAAGGCCATATCTCCTTCGCTTGAACTCCGACAGGCGTTCTCGACTCTACGAAAGCTCATCAGCCAAGAATCCATCCATATGCTCGAGGAGATTATTAGATGTCAGACTGGCGTTAGACTGAGCTCGTCACTCTATGCAAATAGTCACCCGTGTCACCACAAGTTTGACATAGACACCTCCAACTTCAATGTCATATCTCATTCGCTTGAACTCCGATTGGTGTGTTCTCGACTCATGGAAAGCCCATTGAGTCAAGAATCCATCCATATGCCTGAGGAGATTATTAGATGTCAGAAACGAAGTGAAGACTGTTTCTGTCACCAGTGTGGAAGCCGTCAAGTTGAAGTCAGTTGTCAGGTTGACTACGATATCTTCAATCTTCGAGCGTCATATCTTCGTTAACTCGAGCCTTGAAAGCCCATGAGTCAAGAACACAGCTGATGGGCTTCAGAGGATGCTGATGTCAGACCGAGGCGTGAATGAAGCCATCACTTGGGCAGAGCCGTCACCAGTCACGCCGTTGATACTAATCGATTCCTTCGCTTGAACTCCGATTTTGCGTTCGACTCTATGGAAAGCCCATGAGCGCCAAGAATACATTAATATGACTGAGGAGGATAGAATACGTTTAACTAAGGTGATAGATCGAACTGTCTGTCAAAGTCAAGCCAAGCCAGATTTGACTGACTCAATCCTGGAAAGGTCACCTCTCTTTCGTCCGTAACTTCCTATTCGTGATCTGACTTATGGAAAGTTTACTGAGTCGTAATAATCCATCTCATAGCTGTTAAATTGGAACTCAGATCAATCCAACCAAACTACTAGTATGCATGAATAATAGTTACTTTTACTGTTTTTTAATTAGGACGACGATAGGTTAAATCAGGATTGAGTCTCCATGGATCGAATCAAAGCAAAAGACTCGGGCCTGCCCTTCAAACCTATCTCATTCTCAAGCTTGAATGTTTATCCACTCAACTCCTAATTTTATTTCAGTTTTTATTGTTTGAGGCCTTCAAAGATATCGACCGATTTAATGATTGAGAAAGCTGATCACAACGTTGCATATAAACAAGATGATTATTGAAAATAAATCATTTATAAAGTGTTTTTATATAGGTCAGCTTTGTTATACTTATTTTTAACAGAATGCCAATCATTTATTTTCGGATATGACATATAGGTATTAATGTGTTAAATAGTAGACAGTAATCATTGATTAGAAATACTGACAAGAGCTACGGATCATCTAGTTCACTATTTGATTGTTTATAATCGCGTTTTCGCGGATCAGATCAAGAGGTAACTATAGATACCAGCTCAGATGTGACTGTTTCATGACTGACCAGACATCAAGACACAGGCCAAATTGGGCAGGGCATAACCCAATCGATCGCGAATCATCGAGATACCTACTGATTTCGCATTGAATTGAATGTCATAATACTGGTTTAGAGATATTTGAATTGATTTAAGATTGTGAAAGAGCCGATTACAATGGGTTATGTGGGGATGATCACGAACTATACTTATTGTATATATAACAAAGATATGTATTGTATTTATATCGATCATCCAAATGATCAAAGTTCTCAATTATTAAATCGCATGAATCGATTTAAGTCGGAACCGAGGAATGGATTTGTATAGAACCACTAAGATGAGAAAATGTTATGATGATACCAACAAAGTGTGTACCGAGTGATACAGATAAGGATCGATAGCGACCAAGATCGAGGGAGCGTCGTAGTCATAAAGAAAGAAATCTCGAGTATGCTCCGACATGCACTCATTTCATGTGTGTTCTTTGATATGATTATTTTGTATAAACAATTTGAATAATCGAACATCTATTTTAGTAATCATTTTGAAAAGGCTTTGTTGCCTTTCATCAGAAATGGGCTTGTTAAATAAAATGTTTAGCGGGTTTGCCCACTTGCACTCATTCCGCAAATATATATGATTTGAAGTGATTTTTGAGTGATTTTAAGGGCATCCCGACTTGCCTCGATCCGCCCAAGCGGGTCGGGTCTAGTATAATGCTGTCGCACATTCCAACTTCTTCAGCCAGTACGCATTTGTACAAGCATTCGCTTCATTTCTCTCTCGGAGCCAATTTTCTCGCATAAGGCTCATCCTCTTTTTCTTTCCCCATAAAATCTACAGGCTCAGACTCGCTATTCTCTCAATGGCCGATCGCTTCAAGCAATTGCACCGGCCAGTTCGGCTTGCAATGCCCAACTAGTCGAGGATGACCCACAGCACCTCTTCCCACTCTTGTTCCCTGTTCATTCATCAGGCATGGGATGCTTCGCCCACCTCCACACCAGCAGACTGTCTGGGGGCTAGTCCCCGGTCATCCTCGACCCCAAGGAAGCCAATCATCCATGCTTTATCCTATTAAGACCAAGAAGATCCGCGAGTCATGTCAACCTATATGCATAAATGAATGCATACAAACACAATTTCAAAATCGCTTACAAACAATTTAAAAATCACTAGAGAACCGCCAAACTCCAGTGCTCGATACCAACAAAGTTCGCGACGCCTCAATTCCGACTGATCTTCATGATCCGAACCGAGTCCCTGACGCCACTAAAATCACTCAAAATTACTCAAAATCATATCTTTGCGAAGCGACACGTAGAATCGGGGCAAGCCCATAAACATTTACATTAAAAAAATCCATTTACAATGTAGGTATCCAAGCCTTTTCAAAATGATTTACAAAATAGATGTTCAAGATTCAAATTTTATACAAAATATCCATATATCAAAAAACACACAGAAATGAGTGCACATGTTCTGAGCATACCCGAGATTTCTTCTTTATGACTCGACGCCTCGATCTCAGCCCGTTTATCATCACTATCTATCACTTTGCGACTCGCAGATGAATACGCCTAAGCATTTTCATGCTGAAGGGTTCTATACAACCATTCTCGGGCCCAATTTTAAATCAATTTACGTGAATTTAATAATCTGTAATCCTCAATCATTCGATGATCAATATAAATACATTACATATACTTTGTTATATATATACAATAAATTATAATTCATCGATCATCCCATAAATACATTTTCAATCAATATTTCACAATCTCAAATCAATTCAAATATGCTCACAAATTCAATTTAGTTCTAACATTCAATTCACTCAAAATCAATTCACCAAAATAAATTCGCCATGCTAATCAACCTTGCTATGTCAATCACTTCGCTATGCCAATCAATCTGCTATGCCCATCAATTCAAGCATGTCCTAACTAATTTAACCTATGTCTTCGATATACGATATCGTAGTCACTCACTGTCCATCGGGGTCGCAGTTTGATCATGCTGATGGTTTTGTACGCATCGCCCGGCCGGTTGTCGATCAAGAGAACAATCAAATAGGCGGTAATTACCAATGATACTTGCCCACACACATCTGAGTGACACATCAATAGTTCGTAGCATCGCTTATTCAATCTCTGTTTGGTATAATTAATCTATATCCCACGTGAAATAAATTGCTAACATTCTATTAAGGGCGCTTCAAATCCTTTATAGCAAAATATAGTACAATATGTAATGCTTGTATAAACAAATATTTTCAATAACTCATGAAATTTTTATAAGCAACATTTCATGCAATCACTTTTCAAATCAATTAAATCAATTCAATATGCTTTTAACAACATGCAAAACTTGAAACGAGGAATAGAGTTGCACAAACCCAAAAATATTTGCACTGATTCCAACTTTGGAATCTCAATCACGCTTATTTTCTCCTCGCTTGCCTCCCTATTCCAAAAACCATTAAAGAACAATATTCAAGTGTACTAGTGGTTTTGGTTAGGGATTGATTTCGGAGTTTAATATGAGTTCCAATTTAAACATTCTATATGTGATGGATTCTCGACCAACGGGCTCTTCCATAGAGCAAGAACACTCGAATCGAGTTCCCGGACGTAGGAGTTGGGACTTCAAGTCGAGGTCATAATCACGCCAACCTCGAATCGACGAAAGGCACTGAACCTGGACGAGCTCATCTACCACCTGGTCAAACATCTTCTATACCAAAATATTAATGGCCTCTCGACTCCAACGGGCTTTCCATAGAAACAAGAACACCCAAACGGAATAAACGGTTGAGATATGACCTCCAAGTCGAGGTCATAGTCAACTTTGACGAACCGATCTAACCGACGAGTCGCGACCGGCGTGACGAGCTCACCAAACACCCTCGGCCTCGACATCTAACATCCTCCGGCATTACGATCGTATTATTGACTCCATTCGCCTTATGGTCCAAGAACAATCGCAACCCAGCTTCAAACGGGCGAGATATGACCTTCCGCCGAGGTCATGCGTAGTCAATCTCGACGAAATGACCGAACCGACGAGCAACGTTGCACGGTACCGCTTGACGAACCAATCGCTTGACGCACCACCTGACGCATCAATGCTGGACGTAATTTCACCGCTAGAATCCACCACCATTCGACGACCACCGCCGGACGCACCACCATTTGACGCATCAACGCTTGACGACTAACGCTTGACGGTTAATCGCTTGACGCATCAACGCTGACGACACCGCTGGACGAATTAATCAGCCGACGACCGGTTTGACTAATTAACGCTTTGATCACCACCGCTTGACGACAATCGCTTGACGATCAATCGCTTGACCACCACCGCTTTGACGATACAATCCGCTTATCTACTACCGCTTGACGACCAATCACACGACCTCGGTTTGACCGACCACTCCACTCCACGGATCGCTCGAGTAAAAGACTGCACTTGGTTCCATGTGGTCCAATTAAAAAATTCAAAGCCTAACATCAAGTTCATTGATGTGGCTACAATTTCACAGAAGGACTTATCAAATTCTCTTTATTTCTGATCCAAAACCGTTCTAAGGTACGGCTACTGACCCGAATCGGGACAACCCACCCAACCAGATTTAGCTGGTCGACCATTAAAAGGACTTATAACTTAGTCTATTAGGGCCTAAATCTGAGAAATTCAGTGCCTGGGAACACTGCTTCACTGATGGCTACAATTTACTAGAAGGACGCATCACCACCTCCCCTTCACTTCAGCCCAAAAATCAGCTCTGTTCGGTTATCGCGACTACCACAATGGCAATTTCATATTAAATGCAACCAAACTTTCCCATACTTTGATAACTAATTTTAAATTAACCTGTGGTAGAAGAAGATCAAGGAGAAGACCTACCTCATGGAGTTTTGTCAAAGTCCCCGGTCCTGCCCCACTTGTAGCTCTTGTCACTAGAAGGACTTCCTTTCGCTTCGCCTGAGACTCATTTGGTCACTGCTTCGAAAAATCTGTATATGAGCCTTCTCTAACTTTTTTCCTTTTTTCTTATTTTTTCTTTTCATGATCACTCTTAATCGCATTTTTAAAATGAGGAAGCTTCTCCCTCTTTCCTACACACATGTCATTTCCTCGATTTTTTTTCCTTTACTCATTTATTTCTCCTAATATCACTTAGACATATAAACTTATTTACAATTGAATTGGTCCCCATTTTGGCAATATATTTTCTTTTTTTCACTGGGTTCATTTCCTGATTCAACAATCATCTAATCAATATTAAAAAATTTTTAAAAATACCCAAGTCAGCTCAATTATACCTGTGGATATAATAATTTACTATGTACCTGTATTTTCAAGGGGTGTTACAAACAAAAACTGAATCAACAAAATTTGTATCCTAAGATTCTATTGCCGTGAATAGAGCGCTGAATGCAGAATAATGGCCTAAGGTCGAACTCGGTGGATGAGTTTTCCATGTTAAATGAGTCACGCTTGATCGAAATTATGTTTCCATTTTAGATTTCCTGCCTTGGTAAAAATAGTGAGGTCGATGGTCGGTAAACCTAACTACAAAGAAATAAAGTGTAAAAGAACTCCTCACGGACCACTGCCAGGTTCAAAGGTAATCAATGTCCTTAAGCCTTCAAGGCTTGGGAGGGACGACCTATAGTCATTTCCCGAACCTGATCTGTGTTCGGCTTATAAAACTCGGACCCTAAGAGTTTCCTTCTAAGATACAACATTTATGACCCACATCAAGCTTCACAAGAAGTAAAACCATCCGCCTGATCTAACACGCAGGTACCTAATAAATGACAACTAATTGGGCATCAGTGGATCTAACAATAAGTATCCATTGAACCTTGAAAGTTTGCCAAGTACTAACCACTCAAGGTATATCACAGGGATTTAAACCCACAGAGATGTAGAAACATAAATGAATATGATGTCATAAGACACAGAGGATAGTGTTACCTTAACTCCAATGATCTCCTTCAAGGATGAGGGAGATTTAGCCAATCATCCATTGAGTTGGCCATCCTCAAAGGGTGTCATGTGGAGAAAATAGAAAGAGAGGAGAAAGTGAAGGAAAGTTATTGAGTATGAAAAGCTCCCAAAATTTTTGGCGCCACTTTATTTGATAAACTAACACACCTCACATATTGAGCATGACTGAGTTTATGAGATAAGGCCTTAGTCAAGGAAATTACACAAAATATGAAAGAATAAGAGGTTACATTAAGGGCATTTTGGTAAAAGCCACAAAATACGTTAAAGCAGAACACAAAGAACAAGGCACCTCATGAATTTTTCGTTGTGTTATAAAATCAACACCGCAAACTTCACGCCTTCTCTCCTTCCTCGTGCATTTTTAGCTCCAATCGTCTCTCCGATTTGCACATGCAAACTAGTTCGCCCTGGTTCATCGTGTTTGAATCGATATGAAGAATATAGTGTAATTGGTATGCAAAACCACAAAATATCCACAAAATATGATCAATAGTATGGCTCCGACCCCCTCGATGTAATAATCACATGGCTGATTAGTACACAAAAATGCTCAAACCTACAATCAATGTGGCTTAAAATGTTGACTATTCAGGCACTAATCAAGGCCCCTTTACAAAATGTTGTAATTAAGTAAGAACAGAGAAAAAGGACTGGTCTCGTCATGGTCCTGGCGAACAACTCCACTTTGACTCTCGCTCCAAGATAGAGGAACTTCGTCAGAGGTGGCCTCAAGAGCCCTCGGGATACGGGGCACTTATGGTTCACAAAGAACTCAAGAGGTAGTGGGTCGGTGGAGTCAAGCATACCCTTTAGGACCTTTGGACGGTCTCCACAGATGTTGTGTTTGAAAACACAACACTCATACCCATAGGCAAATATCATCTCCAGAGCCTTATGGTATTCCTCCTCCATGGTCTTGTGTCTTATCTAGCTTGGGATTTGGGAGAGAGAAGACCTCGTCCTTGCACAAGTTTCCAGCGTGAGAGAGATGTCCGATCAACTTCTAGTGCTCCGCGCCAAACCTCGACCTTATGCCTAGCTTTTCCCTACACTGCTTCCTCCTCGCAGCGATTAGACATTTTGACCAGCCTGTGTCACCCTCCAAAGGGCAACCCGAGCCCTTAGTTTCGTCTATTTTTTCGCACCCACCATCTTGTTGAAGCCTCCGCCTTCATTCTAATATCCGGACGGATTGGCCTCGTCTAGGATTCTTGAGAAGCAAGGCTCTAAGCGACCGCCTCGCATGGGTGTCAGAACTCTCTAAGATCCTCTAGCCTATGGCTAAGCCTCAGGCTAGCACCATGTTCTTGAGGGCCGTCGTAGCCTGCAAAAAGAGAGCATTAAAAGGAAATCATAACATCAAAGTCCCAACACGTTCGTTAAATTTACGTAATTTTAATATTAATTTAAATATTTTGTAGTCAAAATTTTATAGAAATGGTAGAAAATTTGTATTTAAAGATATCGTGGATTTTCTTTTTATTGTACTTGTAGAATTCCTCTATCTGTAGTCTTATTTAAAAAAAGAAAAAAAAAAGAAAAGAAAAAAAGAAAAAAAAAAGAAAAAAAAAGGCAATTAAAGGCTGCGTCAGCAGAAACGGAGGATCTGATAATCTGAATACTGCGTTTCGGTCGAGGGTAGAAAAGAAAACACGGAAATTTACAAAGCCTGCCGAGGTCATATTCGTAAAACTTGTCGGCTCTACAAATGTCTGTAGTAAGGCGGAAAATCCAAAAGCAAGGTCTATGTCTGGAAGCGTGAACCTCTCCATCTCTCGCCCTCCCAAATTCTGAATTCAGGCGCTCAAGGTTAGGAGAAGGACAATGGAGAGAATCAACGTTACGGTTAGAGCGAGACCTCTCTCACCTGATGACGCCAACACTAGCCCTTGGAGAATCTCCGGCAACTCCATCACTTTCTCTAGTAGCTCCTCCAAGTTCGATCTTGGTATATTTATCATTCTCTCTTCTCTCCTTTGATTTCTCTGATTGCTCGCTTAAAAGGTTTGGATTTTCCATTCTTAAGTTTATTTTGGAGAAGGAGAACAAAATATCGTTTGTTTTACTTAGGGTAATAAAAGCAGCTGAAAGCGAAACTATTTAATGTTCATATACGGTTTCCTGTTTCATTAATTTTCTTCGTCAAACAGTGGCGGGGGTTTAGTGTTGCCATTTTCGTTCACTCTCCTACTTATTAGTTCATGCTGTCAGATTCTCTTCCTTTTTTCCCTTTTCCGTCTTAAATCTCTATTTGCAGATTCTCTTCCTTTTTTTACCTCTTCCGTCTTAAATCTCTCTCTCTCTCTCTCTCTCTCTCTCTCAATCTCAACCTCTCTTTAGTGGGATGAAAATGAAGGAATTAGAGTTGAGATAGAAATGTTTCCGGTCATTGTGTATGGCTCTTTAATCTGGTCTAATTTAGATTTTCACTTTATTTTTATTTTTCAATTCTTTAATTTGTAAGTTTTAATTTTTATTATTTAAAATATAAATCAGTATGAAATAACAATGGAATTGTTTTAAAATTTTATTCCGTTATATTCTCAGTAATAAACCAGAGGATTGGCTTTTGCGTTGAATTTTCTTGTTCTCAGATAGAATTTTTGGAGAAGATTGTAAAACTGCTGAGATTTATCAAGCTTGTACCAAAAACATTGTTGCTGCTGCAGTTCGTGGATTCAATGGTATTGATATTTTCTCATTTTTCTTTTGATTTTGATGTGTGGAAATTTCAGTTTATTTATTCAGGGCAATCTTCTCATCAGTTTATCTGGGAATTGGTAAATTTTTTTAACATTCCTTTCTTAATTTTAGTGAGCCAATTAGACACGTGATGCAGTAGACCGTTTCATAAAATTCATGTGTTGATTCATAAATCAAAGACTTTTGGCTCACCCTTAACCTGCTGGAGAGGGGTTGGCCATTAAAGCAGAATGGTGACTCTATCCGAGGGTTTTCTGCAAGGCAAACGCTTAGACCTGCCTACCCTATTGTAAAGAGAGATTTGGCAATTGCTATTTCATGGATGGCTAATAGGGAGAGAGGTTTCTTGATGCTTCATGAATGGCTTCACCAAAGTTTTGTTATTACTAGAGAGTTAAGATGTTCCTTTTCTTGGGTTGTGCTCAGCCAATCAAGAATTTCTTGTTTATGATAAAGGAAATACCTTGCACAACAATCTTGCTGACAAACCATCCTTCTTTTATCCGAGCATCTTGATTAAGAGGATTCATATTGTTAAATCTTTATTATCCTTCTTTCTGTGAAGTTGAAATGAGGGCATTGTGGAGATTGAAAGTAACTTATTTGCAAAAAATTTAGACAGCTGTTACATAATCTTTGATTACTTCGTCTTCAACTATGTCCCTTGAACAGGCTATTGGGCTTATCAGGCTCTTACATGAGATGTTTCCAAGTAAGCCCTTTCATAGTCAGGGTAGAAGCTGGGCCTTTTTATAATGCCTGACATTCTGAATTTATTCTTGTTAATATAAGCAATCAACAGTTTCCTTGTGCATAAACTCAATGATCTTGACCTCTCTGATTGCCATTTGGAATTCCACATTTTGTTTCCTTGTTTCTTTAGGAATTGAATTTTTACGACCTTTGGTTTTTCTATTATCTGCATCATCTTTTCTTTTATGTTTACGCTTTATGAAATTGAGTTCTGTCTCTGTAGTTCATTGCCACATTAGTTTTCTAAATTTATAAATTATTAATACATAGGTGGAGGTGGTCTATTGCTCACTAATTATTTACAGAATGTTTTTATGTGCCAAACCTTGTTTCTCTTCCACTAGACCATTACTTTTATCTTTCAGCTATTGAACTGGAACAGGTATTAGGCTTCCAAGAGTCTTCCAAGCGTGCCATTTCATATCCAGGATAAAAGTTGGAATGTTTATCATGCCTGAAATTTATTGTTACAATATAAACAAACAACAACCCTCAGACTTTCATAATCATTTGAAATTATTTTCTTTCATAAATTCAACAATTTTTACCTCTCCATGCTGCAATTGAACTTTTCATCATTCCATCTTTAGTTCCTTTAGAAATTAGATTTCTAAAGGCCTTTGTTTTTTCTGTCGCTTGCTCTTTGTTAATTAGGAGCATAGAGTTCAGAGTGTTCAAGTAAATTGGTTCATTTCTCTTGAAATTATGTGAATATATCTTACGTGCCACACCTAATGTTTTTTGTTTCTCTTCCATTAGATAGTGATTTCTCTCTCCTTCCTTCATTCCTTGTCTTGGTAGGTACTGTTTTTGCTTATGGCCAAACCAATAGTGGAAAAACACATACAACGCGCGAGGTTCAATGCTACACTGAACTGGGATCATCCCTCTTGCTGTGCATGATTTATTTGACACTATGTGCCAAGATTGTTATCATGATGGTACATTGTAATTAACTATTGTTTTTTGTTTCATCATGGCTTAATATAGAATTCTTTGTTGACTTTTGGTGTATTAAATTAATAGTTAATTCACTTGCTTTCAGTTGATGAAAGCAATGAGTCATGGCATTGTTCCATGAATTCTCTCATCTGTGCATTACCAGACCTCATGCTTTGCCTTGGTGCAACAAATACGACATTGACTTGATGGCTCAAGCCAATTTACACTTTTGTGTCATGGCTTGCAGGAGAGACCATCAAGACCAAAGATGTTATGACTATAGGTTGCACCCGAACATGACATAGAACCCATGTGTGGGTCAGTGCTAACAAGGCCATGTGCCTTGCTCATTTCAGAGACCTTGCCTCAAGACCCCTTGGTGTGGCCACACCTATGCCACCTTTTCACCGTCGGGTTACCTAACCCTCTCACCCCCTAAAAAGTGCATTGTTTCAAAAGTCTTTGGAGGAGATATCACCTTTGCTTGAGGAGGAATAATGGATTTATTAATTAATATCCAAAAATTCTCAATCCACTTACTAACCTCTTTTTATAGGTTGTCCTTTAAGGGAAAAATAGTGGCATCCCAACTTTAAATTTTGGCTGACTCATGAAGTGCCACCTGCTGCAGTGTATGGTGTGCAAATTTGAGTGTGCTAGCCATGCATGACTTGCTGTGCATGTTGCCCTATGTGCGTGGCTCATAGTGCAAGTTGTCAGTAGGTTTGGCTCACACCTGTGGCTACCTCTTTTGTGCCACAGCTAAGTCAGTACTTCGACCACTTTATTCTGCGTCATCTATCACCTTACTTTATGAACCTCGTTGGACGCTTAGTTGCCTGGGCGTTGCCTACTCTCTGCAACACTTTGCTCAGGATCCTCTGTCACCTTGCCTCTTTCCCCAAGGCCCCAAAGGATGCAAGGTACCTGCCCATGAGGCCTTTAGTGGCTTCTTAGTCTGGGTAAGAGTACTGACATTAGGTACACAGTTGGTGGTCTTTACATCAGATTATTTGATTTGGTATTGTCAAATATAAATTTTCCTAATATACGAATTTTTTACTTATCATATTTTTAGATATGTTCTGTGAGTTTCTCCCATAATGTCTTATATGGAGATCTATAACGAGGAAATAAACGACTTGCTAGCTCCAGAACATCGGAAACTGCAGATTCATGAAAGTCTTGAGGTACTGTATTTACTGCCAACTCCCTTAAAGTCCCTGTTAGATGGTAGGATACTTTTCCTGACAAATACTTGCTAACAGTTTACTCCTTTTTCCTTTCATGATTGCAGAGAGGGATTTTTGTTGCTGGTCTACGAGAAGAAATTGTTGTCTCTCCTAAGCAAATTCTGGATCTCATGGAGTTTGGAGAATGTAAGTTTTATTTACCTGCTTTTTGTGTCATTGTTTTTATTTTAAATAGTCTTCTAGGGCACTGTTATCCACTTCTCATTTGGTGGTGTGGGTGGCACTAATTCTATATTTTTGTGATTTCAAAAGGTCATGTCAACAAGGATAGAATTATTAGTTGGGACCCATTCTCAAGTTCTGTGAAGTAATCTTGAACTTTAATTTGCTCACTTTTTCTGTGCATTCTTAATCTTCCTCTCTTAACTCATTAAAATAATGACCTTCCTACTAATTTCATGTTTATCGTTTCTTGAGGAAAAGTGTAGTATGTGCTAGCTGCATATAAATCATCATAAGGCTGCTATTTCGATCTTTATTTACTTTTTCTTGAATTTCATTTTACAGCTCACTCCGTATATTACGAGACAAACATGAACCTGTATAGCAGTAGGTCCCCATACTATTTTCCGCGCATGGTAGAGCTATTTATCTTGTTGACCTTCCTTTCTTGTTTGAATTTTCATCGGCCTAATTACTTATAGTTGTATAGATAATTGAAAGTCGGGATAAAACTGAAGATGAAGATGGTGGAAGTTCTTGTGATGCTGTCCGTGTATCTGTCCTGGTATATCACCCCTGAAGCCACCCTTATGTATTCCTCCTATTTTTCTTTTATTTAGTTTTAGCTAAGTACTGGTAGAGTTGTAAAAATTTCCATATAGTAACTCTTTATCTACTTCTAGAATTTAGTGGATCTTGCTGGTTCAGAGCGCATGCAAAGACATGCAGGAGCTTATATGTCTGCCTCAAAGAGGGTCTACATCAATAAAAGTTTTATAGATGACACTTGGAACTGTTATTACATAAATTGGAGTGAAGGAAAAGGAGAGCCAAGGGGTAGGTTTATAATTATCAAATAACTTCTATTTAGAGTTTCTTTTATCTTTTTTTATCTTTTTTTTTTTTGTGATTAACAGATTATCACTAACAGAGTCATGTTCCTTATCGAGACAGCAACCACACTACTCTTGCAACTTAATTGGTGGAACAAATACAAAGGTATTATTTGTAATATTACACTTGCACAGGTAGTGCTCACAATCCCGTTTATGATTTAGAGTGGGTATGCCCAAAGCCCATTGCCACCTTTCTCTCTTATTTTTAAATTGTTTACTGTACATCCTAAATTTTGGTAGCGATGGAACTGTATTTTACAATATATTTGGGAATACTATTTTTGAGTTGTTCATCATAGAATATCATGCCATATCCCTTTGTCTATTCACTGTAGTATCCTTTGCTAATAATGTTTGCAACCACATTTACCTAAAGTACCTACATTAAAGTTTGAAAGCACCCTGCTCAGCTATTAGTCGTTGCTTAGGGAAAAAAGTGAAAGTTGAAGATTTTTTAAATTGGCACAATAGAGCAAGTGGGACCTTATGTGTCTCTACAATGAAATGCTTCATCACGTTTAATGTCCAAGACATGTAATGAAACAAATTTTATGTTTCATTTTCAAACCTTCTAAAAGGTGTTACGTGTTTATATGAAGGGAATTATGTAAATTGCACTCATATATCTCACAAAAAGAAAAAAAAGAAAAAGAAAAAGAAAAAGAAACAGATGTATATTCTGCTTATAATTCTAGTATATCCATGTTTTAAAGATTAGTCCTAGACCCAATGTTTTTTAGATTTTAAACTTATAATTGTGAATTGAAACATTAAGAGCATAATTGAAAGGAGGGGAAAAATAAACCTGTCATATGTTCATGTTTCAAAAAATTGGTTGAAATACGTTCAGGGGTCCTAGATCTTGGGCATATTATGGATATATCAGCAATTGACAAACATTTAAAACACTTATAGTGGTGTATCTTCTGCTGTTTGGCTCCTGCAATTGAGGTTTTCTTTTCTCATAATTGATTAGAACAGACTGAAGATTTGATGGTAAATTCTATTATATTTTTCTATTCTTCTTTAAAGTAGGATCTAAAACTCATATTTGTGATGTAACCTGAGCAGGGGTGGACATGGTCCTGTTACCATTCATGGTGCTGCTTTACTGGTAAATGAGATTAAATGGAAAAAAGGCATCTACCTTACCAAAACTTAGAAACTGGAATGCTAGCTTAAGATTAGATTCTTGATTGTTTGTTCTCCAAATAGCGAGTTGGAATGTGTGAAGCATGTAGCCATGACAAGTTAGTAGTTATGTTGCAACTGTTTGAAAATAATGTGTGAGAGTTAAATATTCTGTTCATATGATTAAATTCTTTTGAGAAGTGCATGCAGTATCTGAACAAGTTTTATCTTTCTTAATCACTGATATTTAATAATTTCACGAGGCAGATTATTCTTGTATGCTGCATTGTTTTTTTCCTTGATAATATTTTCCTATGCTGTTTATTTCTAATGCTTTTTACTTCATTGCTTGATCTGCAATGATATGTGCGTTTAAATATAATGAATAATTTTCTACTTTCTTAGCCATGCTTGATTTGATGCAGATACATGCAGATGAGACTAAAAGTAGTCTTCAATTTGCAAGCAGAGCATTACGTGTTACAAACTGTGCTCACGTGAATGAGGTCTTGCTTTATTTGAAATTGCATTTTTTTCCCATTATCTATTTTTATTGCAACATGCTCCGTTCTCAATTGTTCCGTCTAAATGTTTTCTTTTATCTACTTGCATTTGGCACTATGATATTTATTCCTTTGTTAAATGAACTGTAACCCAGTTCATTTCTCTTCATATCAGATTCTAACAGATGCTGCTTTGTTAAAGCGCCAAAAGAAAGAAATTGAGGAGCTTCGAGCTAAATTGCAAGTGAGTTTATTTCTCCTCATAGTTATTCTTGTGGAGTTATCTTATAAAGGTATTTTTAGGTGTGTTTAGCTTGTTATTTTTTCCTTTCTATTTGTGTTTAGGTCTTCTATCTGCATTTTTGAAGAGGATTCTCAATTAAGTGAATACATTGTTGAAGGTTTGATAACATCTGTTTCATTCTTGGAGAATGAAAGAGTATCTTCTAAGTTGCCTACTTGTTATGTAGATCGAGTTAGAGAGAGAACGACAGCTTTGAATTGGAGGAGGAAAAAGTCAAGTTGAACGAGAAAGGAGGTTACAAGAATAAGCTAAGAAAATTGAGAACTTGAGTTCAATGGTGTTGTATTCAAACAGGGATGAGAATCATGATCATCATAAAAAGGTTTGTGTTATGTTGATGGGAATTATAAAAAGGTTCTCAACCAATTGTATTCTTTTATTGCTTTGTGACCATGCTGTCTTTAATCTGTACTACTACTGTTTTAGTTCTCCATTTTTTTCTTTCTCTCGATTTTTTCTAAGTAGAATTTCCAATTTACTGCAGCAAAAAAATAGGCGAGATACATGGTGCCCAGGTAATCTTTCCCAAAAGACATTTAAAGAGGTAAGTGGTTTACTTGTGGAAGTTATTTTTACCTTTAAGGCCGTTGTATATGCATTGCGACAGTACTTGATATCATCATTTTTACAGAAACTTGATACTATCAATTTACTTAATGGAAAATTATCTATTTTACTAAAAAAAATCTTGGTTCTTGGCATCTTCCTATTTTTTACCCTGATTTTATTACTATACGAAGATAAAAATTCTATTAACATAACAGTCCATCCCATTTTGATAGATAATAAAATTTAATCCCATTTTGATAGATAATAAAATTTAACCTTTTATAACTTATTATCCCTTTTGATGTTTTTCCATACCCCAAACTATGTCCCTTCCTCAAAATTTTCAAGAACACAACCTTCCTATTCTTCCATACATTCCTTGGATGATTCTTTTTCAAAAAGCATATTTTTTTTCCAAGAGCATATCTCCACAATTCGTTTTCCAAGGAGGCTATTTTATCGGGGAAAGCATTATATGACTCCTTGGTATTATCTTTCGCACTTCCTTAAATACTGTAACTTTGATTGAGGAATAATATTTATAAAAAAAAAAAAAAAATCAGATTTTGGTGTTTCTAATCCTTTTGAATAGAGATTATTTCAAATTTCTCAAGACAAGTCATGGAACAATTCATAATAAAATCTAAAGATTTTGAACTTAGTTTGCTTGGAAAAGGATGAGGGCCTTAGAATTTGCAACCTCTAATTTCTAAACAAGGCATTTCATGTTAAGTAAATGTGGGAAATTATGTAAATAATATATTTTAGGAAAGAATCAAGGTCAAAATTTGATTCTAGAATTAGCTATGGGAAGTGAATAATGAAACCCCAAAATTTAGGGAATTGGATGTGGGAACTTCCTTTTTCATTGTATAAAACATGTGTATATATAGTGTTATATAGGTCAGACATATTTATTCTAAATTAATAAAATTTCCATCTCATTTTGTTTTCTTCATGGTATCGAACTCAGTTTTTGATAGATTTTTTCCGTCCACTCCTTCATTGTTTGACCTTTCATATGAATCTTCATCACAGACAATGTTCACTGGGAACTCTCCGTAGCCTTCATCGTCACACTAACCCTTTTCTTCACCATTCTTCAGCTTCTTGTGTAATTTTTTTCCCACTTCGCTTTTCATCATATACCAAAATTTTTCAATCATTTTCTGTGCTACTCAGGCTTTTTTTTTGCTGGGCTCTTTTCTAGCCTCTTCATTGCTAAGGTAATCCTTAGCCTTGTAGCTAATTTTTCATGGCCCCTACTACCTTTTATTTTTGATTGCTCACTACGCTTCACTCAACATCGGGTCACGCCTGATTCCATCTCTTCAACTGAAGTAGAATAGGCTGTGCGCAACCTAACTTTGCACTCGAACATTCAGCCACCTTCCAAGCCTCGGGCATCAACTCCTGCATGTGTTCATTGATTCTTTCAAGTGAGACTCTAATTTCTCTTGGATTAAATGCTTTGAGTAATGAGTTTAGAAATGCTTGGATCCTTGATTTTGGTGCTACTGACCAGATGATCCATAATCCAAATCAATTTTAAACCAATTTACCTTGTCCAAGCAATAGGAAAATTGTTGTTGCTGATGGAAACCACAGTGGCTGGTGTAGGAGATGTCCAGGTTACCTCAAATATGGTTCTAAAACTTCAGTGTCCCTCAATCCATCCACTAATCTTACTCACAAAAACTTACTACATCTGTTATCACATAGAGATTCAGATGCCCATTTTAATTTTGTGGACCAGGTTTGAGGAGGAAGATTTGACTTGCCAAGGAGCACAATGGACTCTACTTATTGAGTATATCTAGTCAGCTAGAGTGGTTAAGTCTACTTCCTTTTTCTCTTCATCAAATAGCAATGTCATTTGGTTACATCATAAAGGCTCAGGTCACGCGCAGGCCTTTTCCACATTGCATCACTGTTTCCTATCAGTTCAAAGGATTGATATTCAACTCTTTTCTTATCACACATTTGTGAGTATGCAAACATATTCATGTGTCCTTCCCTATTAGTAATAAAAGATATTTTCCTTTTCTTTTTAATTCACAAGGAGATTGGGATCATCCACCATTCAAATATCTGTGGATCCAGTGGTTTAACATTTACTGGAGATCGCATGTTTCTTTGGGTCTATTTGCTCAAAATTCGATGAGTCATATTTTCCCTCTCTGCTTTTGTACAATGGTTCAAAATCTGTCAGTAATAAAAATCAAGAAACTCATTGTATAAAGTTTCGTGGATTATTTCAATCAAAATTTGTCTCAAGGGTTTAAAAGGAAGAAATCATACATGAATCATTCAGATTACCACTCCTCAACAAATGGGTTGGCGGAGAGGAAAACCGTCATCTTTTTAGTGTACTCGAGCCTTATTGTTTCAACAAATGTACCAAAATCTTGTAATGGAGGGGGCTAAAATTTACATTGAGCGATATGTCATAAAACAAGATTCCTCTAGAGTTTTGGGGTGCAAAAATCCACTAAAACATTGTCCCACTCTATTCCAACATTCTGCCCTTCAACCTCGCTTCGAGTTTTTGGCACATCCTTCATTCATATTCACAATCATAATCGGGAAAATTGTAGATCCTAGAGCTCTATGCCATGTGGCACTCATCTACCTCAAAAGGATATAAATGTTATCATCCACCCACTAGGAAACTTTTCTTCTGATGTTACCTGTGGTTTAAAATAAGCCATACTTTCTCCACCTACTTTAGGAGTTATCTATACTCTGAAGATGAGTATGTCATCCATACCACCACTAGAAATTATCCTCTCACACGAGTCATTCAACTCAAAAGAAACCACTAAATAAGGTCAATTTTTCGAACCACCTTAATATCGCAACCAAGAGCCTGTGGGGGGACGGAAAATGGAAGAAGATAAATAAATCTTTGATCAATTTCGGTTTGATCAGGTGCATGCAAGGAGAAGGGACCTCATGGCAACAACGAGGCAAGAACAGTCTATTGAATCAAGTCTTGGAAATGAGGTAACAATTCTTGAACATAACTTAACTCTTATTCTTGATCATGATCTACCTATAGCTTTGAGAAAAGGAACCTGTGAATGCACAAAAAGGCCACTATATCCATTTTCACTCAGGTCTTTCCAAGATTTTCTGAATCATAAAAGCCTTCAATCTTTGCATTCATTCTATTCCCAACTCATCGTCTAAGCATTATCACTAAGACTTGCTATGGAGGTTGAAATGGATGCATTACAAAAGAATGAAACTTGGGAATTGGTTGATCTACCTAGTGTGTAAGAAACTAGTAAAATAAGGGTGTTTGTCAGAAATGAAGGCGATGGCTAGAACGATACAAGGCAAAGATGGTTGCACAAGGGTATACTCAGACATATGGAGTGGATTATCAAGAAACATTTGCTCCAGTGGCAAAGATGAATACACTAAGAATTTTACTATCTCGATGTTAATTTGATGTGGAATTGCAACAATATGATGTAAAAATGCTTTCCTTCATGGCAGTTAGAAGAAGAAATTTACTGTGAGTATTCTAATAGGTTTAATGGAGATAAAATATAATATAGTTAAAGAAGGCACTATATGGGTTAAAGTGGTCCCCATGCTTAAGGTTTGAAGGTTTGCCAAAGTTATATTAGCTAATGGTTACAAACAAAGCCAAGGAGATTTATACACTTTCATAAAACATTCACTTCAGTGAGTCACAACATTGGCCAGACAGGGATGACATTATCGTGGATAGTGGGACTCCACGAGAAAGAGAAAAATACTCAAGCAAAGGGTTCAGCCAAGGAGTTCAAATAAAGATTTAGGAAAATCAAGTATTTCCTCGGAATCGGTGTGGCTCTGGCCCAAGCAAGTCATTTTCATTTCTCACCTAAATATAAAGTATTTGATCTCTTTAGTGGAAACAAGCATAATGGCTAGGTAAACCAAATATACTCCATCGAACAAAATCATGATCGAGTGAAGCACTCGAGGGAAGAAAGTGGATCGAAAATGCATCAACTGATTGTCGGGAGGCCTATTTTATTCAGACATTACTTCAAATGTGACATAGCCTGGGTTTCACTAGAGTAATAAGTCAATTCATGCATGATCCGAGAGAAATTCATCTATGTGCAAATTTACCAAGCCTCCAATTACAAAGGCACATCTAGAAAGAGAATCTTATTCAGAAAACATCGATACGGTTTGGCAAAATATACCGATGCGCATTTTTAGGGTCTCCACACAAAGGCCAACTACAGCACAGAATTTCTTTACTGGGGAAATCTAGTATCTCGAGGAGTAAGGCTAAAATGTAGACACTACAGAGGCAGAGGCTAGAGCTACGGCAGTTAGGAGATTGAATCACAGGTGCTCAAGATCATTATCAAGGATTTAGCGTTCAACGGAGGTTTCATTTAAACTCTATCAGATAATAAATCAAAGAATCAACATTGCTCATAATCTAAGAAGATGACTAACAAAACATAGAGATGTATACGCACTTCACATAAAAGAAAAGTCGATACTGGGTTAATTTGCACTACATGTTCCCATAGACATCAATTAGTTGCATGTGCTAACAAAAGGGTCGCTAATGTGTTTCATAAATATTATGTCGGGAATGGAAGATCTATATTCACTCACTCGAGGGAGTGTGGAAATTATGTAAATAATATATTTTAGGAAAGAATCAAGGTCAATAATATGATTCTAGAATTAGCTATTATGAGAAGAATAATCAAATCCCAAAATTTAGAATTGGTTATGGGACTTTTCAAAGGTACAAAATATGTGTTTATATAGTGTACTAGAAATTAATGCATCAGACGGTGTCTAGTATTATATAGATCAGATAGATTTATTTGAAATTAATAAAATGTCGGCTATGTTTTCTTCAAGAAAGTAGAGTTTTTCTATAGAATACTGTGGATGTTCGAGAAGGAAGGTGGGATGGTTTCAAGAGGAGATGGGTAAGGAAGGGAGTATAGAAAGCTATTAGGAAACAACAGAGGATATAAAAATAGATCCCACTTTTTAATTGGGAATTGGAGAAGGGTTAAATTTTGGAAATACTCATGGTGTTAGGATTAAAAATTGGAAGAAGCCTTCCCTGACTTATTCTCTTATGTTCCTGTTATAGCATATATCTACTTTACATATAGATTGTAACTAATTAGGAAACTTGTCTTACAGAGTTGTATCCTCATTAGGAAGGTTAAATCTGGCTGTGCAAGTGGTGTGTATATTTGTGACGATCAATGAAAATCACAAGGAATTATTCCTCCACCTCTTTGATTATTTCTATGATAGATGAGAGCTCAGGCTCTAAATTGAGAAGACATTCTAGATAGTTTCTAGATTATTAAGAATGGTGTATCACTTTTTTTTTTCTCCTTTCGAAGTGAAGTGGGTGATGTATTCTTCAGTAAAAGAAACTTGTTGGGATGGAACAGTGGGGAATGTGCTTGTCGTGGACTCTTTGAAAGGAAAGAAAGACAAGGGATTTTAGAAGATATTGTGTCCCGACGCCTATGGTTATCGAAAAATTGATGTTAAGTGGTCCAACTACAACTATATCCGATTATATGTATAATCAAAGAATCGGGGCTATGATGTATATAGAGAAAACTGTTTAAATTAACCATTCAGATTTTGTAGATTGGTCAGATTTAAAATAAAGAGAGTTTATTTTTAACCTTTGCTTATTAATGAGCAACTTTTTCTATACTTGTCAGATCATATCGACCTTCCTTAAAGTGCTTTTAATATTTGTCAATTTCTTTGCCTCATAAAAACTAGAAACAAAAAAAGAAAATTCTTCAATGGAGGTTTAAACCTTCAGAAATCTTAAGGAGACTTCAAATGCATCTTCAATTTCTTCACGCTTTTGAGTTGCCGATTTTAAGGCCTCAAGTTTCGTTGTAATATCAAAATCTACAAAAGATTTATTTGATCTGAGATCAACTTGATCAAGCCTTTACTCTAATGAGGTCAAGTCAAGCCAAAGCTAAAATCACGGCAAAGCCCAGGTTACATCAAGGTTCAAGTGATGCTAGGGTCCAAGTCAACCAAGACTTAAGTCATGCCAAAGTTCAAGACCAAGATTCATATCAGGTCATCACTAACCAACACTTTAGTCAAGGCCTGGAATAAAGCTCAAGATATTTGAGATTAGGCTTCTTTAAGCTCTCTATGAACATCTTGGAATGGTGAACTAGACGGTATAATAAAGATTGTACCAACATCATTGTTCAAATCATTAAAAATTTAATTTGACTGCAAAAGTTTTTCTACAAGAGAAACTCATGTGCACAAATAATAGCCAACAATAGTTTGTCAAGGCATATGTACCATGTAAATGGTGCCAGAAGGCAACAAAAGGAGAAAGAAAAGGGTCCCTTCTTTCATGAAGTCCACCCAATGAACTGTATCAATCATAGACAGCCCTGGCACCTTCTTGTGCTTCTTTCTCACAATTTTTTTTTGCCATTGTTTGAGTGCCTCTCTTCAAAAAAATACAATTTGATCTACTCCAGCATAGGACCACAAGGCGAAAATGACAGTCGATGAACTAAAAAGACAGTTGACTACCTAGAAGTAAGTGGTTGACCACTAGGACAAATATTTAAGAATAAACTCTCTCAAATCTTGATTGAAATGTTCTCCATCTTTAAAGCTTTACAGAATTTCTCTTCCAGATAATACCAGAAAAGGTTAAAAGGGGTTATTCTCCATACTTTCTCATGCTTCTTTCCCACAAAATTCCTTTCCCAAGTGAATAATGCATCATGGAGCTCTCAAAAACTTAACATATCCATAATTTTAATCAAAACAAGTCACTTGTTGGTGATCTTTAATTCATCAATTCAAGCAAAGACTTGAACTAAGCTAACCAAGGCCATGAAATTGATGCTGTACAGGCTGTATTGGCTTACATGTTCTGTTTCTTCCATTTCTTTTCTGTGGTACATCTTATATATTCCTTATTTCCTCCTTTTCTGTAAATGTCTTGTCTAATTTATTTTGTTAATTTCCCTTTCAAAAAATGTACTGTGTTATACTTGTTGAGAATCATAGATATTTTTTGATTTATCACCTATCTTTTGTGTACATTATCCTCCTTCCTTTAACACTTAATTTTCCTTCTTTTTACTCTTTATTTTGTTTCCTTTTTGTTCCGTTCTTTTGTATATATATAGGTGTCTCTATACTATGTAATACCCACTCACTCATTCAATAAAGAAAAACATTATTTTATTCTCTCATTTTACATGGTATTAGAGCCATGGCTGGTTTTGAGCAATTTTTCGGCACCATATTCTCCGTCGCCTTCGTCGCCATCTTCTCCCGCGATCTTCTTCGCTCTGGCCCTTCTGGGTCGGATCTTATCCGTGACCTCTCCCGATAGATCTTTTGGCCACACTTCCTGGGTGATCTTCTCCATCGCTCTCTTCACTGATCTTTCCGACACTCTTCTCCGATCGATTTTCTCCTATCGACCTTTTCCGTCGGATCTTCTCCGTTGGATCTTCTTCGTCGAACATTAAGTACATCTTTGTTACAAGCTTGGTGCATATGACCTATATGCTCCAGCTTGAGGGGGAGTATTGAGAATCATATAATATTCTCTAGATATTCTTTCATTTATCTCCTACGTTTTGTGTACATTATCCTCCTACCTTTTACACTTTATTTTCCTTCCTTTTACCCTTTATTTTGTTTCCTTTGTCTGGGCTCTTTGTATATATATAGGTGTCTCTATACTACGTACTCACTACTCATTCAATGTTAAAAACATTATTTTCTTCTCTCATTTCACAATACTTATGAGTTTATAATAATATCTGCTAGAATTATCTTCTTGCGCTTCAGCTTCCTAAAGTCCAATCAAGGGCTTCAACCTGTGAAATCCATGAGACCTCGGGGACCGTGATGTGGGGCCACTTGTCTTTTGAAGAATTAGCGAATACAATCAAGTTGGTATAGATGAGTCCTAAGAAAAGAGGAAGATTGTCATAAAAATGCCTTGATAGATTGTAACCTTCCAGATCCACGAGCTTTGTTGCATGTAACAAACAGGAGAAAAGTGCCACTCAAGAAGAAAAGCTTACTAGTGGTTTGTAATACAACCTTTTTCGTTGAAAACAAACTTCATTTATCTAGAAGATAAACATAAGAAGGATGAGCAATCCTTTCAAAAGAAAGAGCAAGGATGATGCACAAAAGGTTTTATAGCAACCAGGCATCCTCATGTGTTTATCTTGCAGGAGAACAATGAATTGGCAGGAAATTCAAGTGTATGAGACGCTTTAAAGTTTGAAACTCAGGTTGTTTTTCTCTGGCTTTTCTTGTTTCTAAGAGACATCACGAATTTTGTCCCTTTAACTTATTCAAATTTTATTTGCAGTGGATCATCAATGAGATACAGTTTGATTTCTTAACAAGAAAACTGGCTGAGACTGATCTATTTCTAGATGAAATATGATGTCCACTCTTACATTTAATCTCAGTGAGTGCACTACATTGACAAAACCCAAGTTTAAGGAGTCAAGCTATTGTTGTGATTAAGCAAATCTCATAGAACAGGTTTTTCTTTTCTTTGATTCTTTCCTTGGCTTCATGAGTATATACATGCACTTGTTTTTTTCTCTTTCTTAAGTTTTTTCCTCCTATATATATATATTTATTTATTTATTTTATTTTCATCCATCATTAAGTATGGTTTATGTCTATTTTATTGTTGTTTATTCCCTATTGCAGATTGAGTCATAGAGTTGGAGAAGTCTTCAAGCCAGAGAAATTTGATACTGTTGTTGGTTTAGCAACAGAGCAGAACATATGTGCCAGGAGAAGTATGAAGAGGTAAATTATGGTTCAAGTTATTTACGCAGGACTCTGGGCTCTCCACGATTTTAGCCTTGAATATGCTACTGTCTTAAGTGTGTTGCTGAATTGTTTTTGGGTGGTAACTGGAAACCAGATGAAGTTTGGTTAGACATGAGGGAAGCTGAACCACCAAGTATGGTGGTGGTTACTTTTTCAAACAAGAAAAGTGCAGTAGATTATTAAGTCACTTGGAATCCTCTATTGTGATCCGGGACCTAAGTGGGTAATGGAAAAATTTAGATCTTCCAATAACAAATTTAAATTTGTACTGGTATTTTATGTGGGATTTGATCCAAAACATCAAACTTCTGGTTTTGTGTTGCTCGGGGATCTGTTTTTGGTCAAACTCATAACCTTCTCCGTTATATATATACTGGTAGGCCTGATTTTCCTTATGTGGAGAAAATGAAGGTCCTCCATCTCCCAATCATTAAAATCTCTTGAAAAGACTGAAACCAGCCCTTTCATTCGTGAAAATCCCACATCTGCTACCATATCTATATACACACACACACACACACACACACACGCTGTCATCAGTTCTTTCCCTTCAATCGCTTTTAACTACATTATCATTATTAAATCAAGTGTTTTGTATTGTTTAGCTATCAAGAAGAGCTTCTCAATGCTCAGAGATACAGAGTGGTTCGTGAAGGACTCTGCTTCCCAAAGAATCTCTCAGAGCAATTGATGTATCTTCTTTTTTTATTTTTTTTTGTTTGCTTTTTTTTTTTTCCTTCTAAAATTTTTTCAGATCTACACTTGTTAAGATCATATTGTTACCATGTGTCTGATTAAAAAGAAAAGAAAATGTTGTTATCATAGTTGTATCTCTATTCATCTGATAATTAGGTGATGAACATGTAGCATTTTTATAATAAAATGCTCACTGTCCATGCCTATAGAAACTTGATGCTGCTTTAATATTACCTTTAGGAGGAGAATTTTGAATCCATGATTGAGCTTTTAAAGGAAGCCCAAGAAATAATGTTGGATGTTCAGAGCTCAAGAAATCTTGTTGAAAGTGTAGCTCAGTTACGAACTTTCCAAACTCATCTGTAGATATTCAGCCATTTCTATGTGAGAACTCATCCTTGAATTAGTCTTATTTACGTCTTGTTTTGTTTGATCTTTTAAATCTGTTTTTGCTTCATTTTTCCATTATATTTTTTACAGTCATATTTCCATGTAGAGTATTCTTAGATTTCAAATTTTCTGTTTTGAAATGTAGAATTAGTCTTATGTAGTTGAACTTGTGCAAATTTAAATCAGATATCGGTAGTCATAGAAAATTGAAGTTTAGTCTGAAGGATAGTACATAAACTGGAAAATGAGAAGGTGGGTCATGTCCATCTCTGACTAAGGGATCTTGGTCTAATCATCTAACCATTTCTTGAAAAGTTCCCAGTACTAATTGTTGAATGTAGCTTTCTTATAGTAATCAATCTGCTGATCTCCATAAACATGGAGGACCTGCTGTAGATGCTCTATATTCTTGAAAAAGCTAATGGTAGATCTGACCACATTCAGTATATGGTGGTATGTCACTCAATATTCTTGTTTTATGTTTTTTCTCTGAATCAGAGAGCATAGAAAAAAATGGTATATTCCACTATATCCGAACTCTTGAAAGGAAATATCATGTTTGTCATCGTGCTCTGGCCAGGAGAAAGAAAATTTGAGAAAAGATCTTGTAAAGACAAAACAAAGTTGAAGGATACTGAATTGCTTAAGAATGCTAATTCCATGAGAAAACCAACTTGAGGTTATGCTATGACTTGATTTTCTTGTAAGGATTTGACTTATTTACTGGGGATGTATCAAACATGTCTGCGATGTACAGGTGAGAAAGCATATGCTGAAAGGAGATAAAGCAGTTACATGGACAGAGAGCTCTTCTTGAACGTGATATCAGCAAACATGACTCCCTTGCTGGTAGAAGGCGTGATTCTGTCATTGACAGGAGTTCAAGGGTGTTTGATCCAAAAAGGGCCAAGAGTCATGAGCATACAATGCAGGTGACTATGGGGATTGAATTTGATTTACAATATATTTGAATTGATATCTTCTATGTTTTAAATTGATCAATTTTCATAAAAACATTAACAGATTGGTAGGCATCTATGTACACACTTTTCATGAATTTCTATGCTGTGTGTCTCTTGGAGAGAGCTCAGAGTACAAAGTAGGGGGCATGGGGTGCTCTTTTTAAAAATATTATTTGTAGCTAATGTTTTCATTTACAACATGTCTTCTCTGTTGATTGTGTAAATTGCTCATAAATCTTTTTTTATTTTATTCTGTTCTCAGATCATTGTTACTTACTTTCTGTAAAAACTATTTGGAATGGATTTTATTTTATGTAATCATGATGGTCACACACACACACACACACATATTACTTTATATATTTTTAAAAATCATCTCCAGAATTTAAATATCGAGGTGAAAATATTTTTGATACCTCAATTTTTTTGGAATGTTTCTAAACTTTTTTTTTTTTGATGAATTCTCTAAGACTTCAGACTATATATAAATGGCCAATTTTTATTTTGAAAATTAAAATATGGGTATTTCTATATGAAAAGAATGTTGATGTGGATAAGTTTAGGATTTGTCTTCTGATCTCGATATATTCTCACATGGGCATTTTTAACTTGCTAGGTATTGTTAGATATCAGATGCCTTTTCCTTTATTGTCTTACTCACATTGTGAGTCTTATATATATAAGTCCAATATGTAATGTAGAGACTAGAATAATTTTTCTCAGGAAATAATAAAATTAGATTTTATTTTTCTCACATGGTATCGAAATAAAGAGAAACCTAATTTTGTTTTCCAAAGGATCGTGTGTTTCATTCGATCTCTTTTCTCGTCTGATTCTCACGCCAGAATGTGTGACATTAATTTCTCTCATTATTATTGCCATCACTGGGCCATGATTTTTCAGAGCTCCTTCTCTGCTAACACTGATTCTACACGGTGGTTTGAATCGTATACACGTGGCAAACCTCACTAAACCAAAGATCCACCCACACGCGCCGCTTCCTCCAAAGAGCTTGGTCACCCACTACGAGCGAAGGCGCAAGCAGGCAAGGTGGCTCCTTCTCCTCCGTGATTTGTGACTCCACAATGTGGTCGTCCGCGCCGTTCAGAAAAATGAAGTTCTCCCATGTCCATTCGAGCACTCCTTCTCCACCTTGACCTTTTGCCTCCGCCGCCGTTCGAATTTGCTTCGCCTCCCACAAATGTGACTCTACTAAGGCTATCTTCTTTCTTCACCGCCCACAAATGGAGTCGCCTCTTATTAGGCCTCAATCCAAACGGGTTCAATCTCCGGCTATGGGATACGATAACCAAAAATTTATTTTACGTCATATCTCCGGATCTCCTATCATCACACGAAAAATTGATCGGGTAAAGGAGAATTATCTCTCTCGTCACCGTGGGAACTCGGTCTACGGGTCGTGGTTATGAGGATCATCTTATTACACCGAGATGCTATACCTAGTGTCGACAAGGTGCACCTAAGAAAATAGATGCACAACCATGTAACAGACATGGCAATATTGATCCAAAATTTACTTCATCTTCTGCCATAAGACATGTTCTAAGTTTCTGGGAATCGTGCAAAAGCTCTATATTAATGAATGATATCCAACGCCTTTATAAGGTGGCTTCGCCATCGCAATATCCGCCAACAAGACATGGATCATTCACGTTATATCGCCGATCGCTTCTAAGGAGTGCGAGCCCGACATCATGCCCTTACTGTTGACGCCAGGCCTGGGCCAACCCAGCGTTGAGTGCCTTTCATGGTCCCACCTATCGCCTCCGTCCGACTAGACCCTCCGCATCGATTCGCAACGCATCGCCTCGCCCTGATGATGTGTTTCGTCACCTCAGACTCTTCCACATCAGACTTTACATCCATAAATTTCTAGATTCTTCTCAGCAGTTTCATAATTGTCCTTCGAGACGAAGTGGGTATTCAGGTCGAGAGACAACGGCCCCATTTGGTGACTTGATAGATACAAGTCACACAACTCATCGTTGTTATCACTGTGATGACGGCCTCCCCGCACCGCACACGGGGGCCCGCCTTCTCGATTCTCATTCTACCGCCTGCACTCCGAGCCCCGCACATCTCAGGCGTTCCCCATCAGACAGAGGATGGAGCGTCATCTTCGCTATCAAGCAACAAGCTCGCCTTCAAGGCTTCGTTGCTCGGGAATTTAATGCTCTCCGCCGCCTTACTCATACATCTTCTCGACCCCGGATTCTGCACTCCGGTGCTTCCGATCACATCAGAATAAAGATCTTTTCTTCTTACACTACTCCCACGCATCATCATACCTTAGCTAATGGTTCTCAAATCAGGAATAAAGGTATTGGTTCTGCTCATCCTTCCTTCCTCACTCTTCAATTTCATCTTTATACCCCGAAAGTGTCCCTTAATCTTATTTCTACGAACCACCGACTTAACCTGCTCCATTATTTTTCGATAATCTCAAGGACCTCAGACCTAAGCAATGTAAAGATAATCGCATCACAGAGCCACAGGCCTCATCACCTCACCTCGCAATCATCTCTCGCAGCCATGCCTAACGATGTCTAATTCCTCATCCACAAATGTCTGGCCACCCTAGTCTTTCTAAGTTCCAAAAGATGGTCCCTCGTTTTTCCACTTTGTCGCCATCACAGAGTCCTGGCACTGGGAAACACATACTCTGCCCTCGTCCCAACGCTGAATAATCTGGGCACATCTCCTTCTGCACCTTTCGTCCACATCAGATATGTTTGGGTCCGTCTGACCGCCTCACTTTAGGCTCGATTGCCACTTTCATTATAGATCATTCTAGCATTGGTTATTTTAGAAGAAACTGAGTCGAGTTATTATTTTCCAATTCTATAAGAAATTTAATTCAGTTTAATATTTCTATTCAAAAGATTATTATAATGTCGAGAATATTTTTCCGCACTTTATTTCATTTGTCCAAACATGGATCTCATCACTTCTCAGGCTCAGTACTCTCAACAAAACGGGGAATGAACGCAAGAATCGCCATCTTCGAGACACCGTACTCCTCCACTCTCATGTTCTTTTCGTTGGGGGACGCTGTCCCACAAATTCTGTTATTTGATTAATCGCATGCCCTCATCCAGATTATATGTCGGGATTCTCATTCCTCTTTCCACTCAACCTCTTATTGCCTTCTATGTTTTCAATACACTTTGGCTTGCTCATATTCAATTCAGAAGACAAGCTTTCAAATGATCACTAAATGCATCTTCCTGTGCTACTCCATCATGGTTATCGTTGTTATTTCCCTAATCTACTAGAGACTTTTCTTCACTGGGAGGTCGTCTTCTCTGAGGACTCCCTTCTCTCCTCCCTCCCAGCCTTTCCTGCTATCAAGTTCACTCTTCCTATCATCTCCTCGCCAGATTCGACATGATCTCATTCTCTGCCCCTTAGTTTATCATCGCTCGTCCTCTCAGCTGTTTCCTATCCCTTCCGCGAGCCCCCGCTGCATCATACTCCTCTCCTCTCACTCTTCCTACCCCTACCCACTGCATCATGACTCGCTCATCGTCTTCCAAAGGCACCGCCACAGCAACCCTCATCCTATTTACAATTTTTATTACATCGATTATCTTCCACCTACTCGTGATTTGTTTATACTATTTCCACCGCTTTCTTCCTAAGAACACCAATGAGGCACTTTCCTGAACTGGCCGCGACAGCAATGGTAGATGAAATGGTCAGCCTGCACTCCACCGCACTCGGGGATCTGCTTGTTTCGCGCTTGGTCAAGCCGCGGCCTACATCGTCGGGTCCTCGATGACAAAACACTCGCCATGCCCATTGTCATGCAAGGATATACTCAGTTTATGGTTCTCGATTATGGTGACACCTTCTCCCCCGCCGCTAAGATTGCTTATGTCCGTCGCTTCTCTCCATGACGCGGCGTGGTTCCCGCCGCTTCACTGATATTAAAAATGCCTTCCTTCATGATCTCACTGAGGAAGTTTATATGGCAACCACCGGGTTTTGTTGCTCGTGGAGAGTCCGGCTTTAGTGCGCAGTTACGCCGCTCTCTATATGGTTTCAAAACAATTTCCTCGAGCGACGCTGGGGCCGCTGAATGCTGTTCAAGAATTTTGGCATGCTTCACATGTTGCAATTCATTCAGCTTTTTTATCATCATAACTCTTCTGGGCAAAGAGATTATCTGTTGTTTACGTGGATGACATCACATTACAGCAAGGATCGTGATGGCATCTTAAACTAAAGCAACATCTTTTCACCCACTTTCAAACCAAAGCACCTGGGGAAACCAAGTACTTTCAAATCGAGATAGCTCAATCCGGGCTCGTGTAGTCCCTCCAACGGAAGTATGCTTTAGACATCTTGGAAGAAACCTGTATGTTAGATTGTAAACCAGTCGAAACTCCTATGGATCCTAATGTCAAACTTCGTACTGTGACGTGGGAGTCTTTCTAGATCCCGGGAGATCATCAATCGGTAGAAATCAATTATCTCACCATTACTTCTACGTACATTCCTAGTGTTGTTAGTCAATTCCTACAAATACCATGTGATAGCCACTGATGTCAACCCACTTTTCGATATATTAAAGTACACTCAGTCAAGGGGTGTGTCAGACGAGAATAGAGGTCACACCTGTGTTATCGTTACACAGATGTGATCAATGGGCTCACCCACGTGTGATAGATCGCTCCACTTCCGGTAATCGTGGTTTCACTGCGGTAAACCTAATATCCCGAAGAGTAAGAAACAACATGTGTTGGCTGACCAGCACTGCCGGAGACGCCATGGCCTTGGCAACATGTGAACTCATATGACTGAGACACCTTCTCCATGAGTTGAGATTTGGAAAGGATGAACAGATGAAGCTCATATGTGATAATCCAGTCATGCATATTGCATCCAATCCAAATTCTTCCAATAGCGACCAAACACATCAAGTCGGACCGCCACTTCATTGAGAGTAGATCGCATCAAGATGTACGGGCTACTTATTTGTCAATTCAAATGATCAACTAGCATTTTTACTAAATCTCTCGAGGTCCTAGAATTAAATACATTTGTAAATGAAGCTCGTGCATATGACATATGCTCCACTATAGGAGGTTAGATATCAGACATAATCTTTCCTTTATTGTCTTATCGTATTGTGAGTCCTATATATAAGCTTCAATATGTAATGTAGAGATTAGAATAATTTTTTCTGTGGAAATAATAAAATTAGGGATTCTTTATTTTTCTCTCTTCACAGGTATCATGTTGAGATACAAGGAAATATATTATTTTCAAAAGATTTCATAATCTGATCCGAGGTATTCTCATATGGGGCATTTTTAACTTGTTAGTTATCATATAGAGACACAAGGAAATATATTATTTTCAAACTCTTAAATGTGATACAATCTTTGAAACTTGCTGAGAATAATGTTGAGACACAAGGAAATGTATTATTTTCAAAATGTTAAAGAGCATGATATTCATATTAAACCCAAATCCAACAAGCTTGAGCTTTTAAGAGAGTTGGTCGTTTAATATAGTATTAGAGCTTGGTTTGGTAGGAGTTCCTGGATTTAAGCCACCTTTGTGTAATTTGAATCCCCGTTATTTATTTCCAAAGTCCATATAATTTTGTTTGTTAGTTTGACTCCACTTACGCGTATGAAGACGGGAGGGAAGGTGTTGTGAGCATGATATTCATATTAACCCAAATCACACAAGTTTCGAGCTTTTGTGAGAGTCGGGTCGCTTAACACAAAAAATTATCGAACTAATGATATGAATATCCTCGGCTTTCATTTTGTTTTTATATTAGTCTCTTATATTATTTAATGATCGTTGCTTCTTATGTTGGAATTTCTTACATGTATGAATCTCTTCTTATGATTATTTTAGGATTTGCAGTATTAGCAATCAAATGTTGTGTTCGAAGAACAATGTTATAGTGGTGTGACTCGCAGACAATCCTAAAAACGTAGTTGCCCATAATTCCAAAAGAAATGGTTGTTTTGTGCTTTGGGAGTTGAAGGTGGAAATTTTAGATTGATTATGCTTCAATCCATCTTGTGGGTGGAATGAGTAGGAAAGGCTTTCTGGAATTTCTGGATGGTAATGAGTTCATGGATTTTAGTGTTAGGATAGTGATGGTAAAAATAGAGTTAGGGTTTATGATTCTTGCAGGGGTTTGAAGGAAGGGTAGTTATTCCACAGAATAGTGTGCAAAGCATTAAGAAAAGTATGATAAAGATGAAAATGGGGTAACAGGAAACTAGATCATCTGTCACTATCTGAGACTAACTGAAGAAGTTCTAAATCGCATAGTTTTTATTCATCGAATTTATGTAAGAGCTTATATATTCTTCTCATAGATTGTGCCATCATAAGGATTAGTTTCTTAATCCATTTAGGAATCCTTTCTTTCTTTCCTTTTCTCTTTAGTATCCTAATTAGACTCTAATTTTGTTTCCTTTCTTTGCTCTAACACTTAAAGTATAAATATGTATGTTCCATTGTTCCCTCACTTTGTTTATTAATGAAAATGAAAGAGTTATTTTTCTCTTCAGTTACTAGACGTGTTCTACTCTTCCGAAGTACATCCCTCTTCTTCAACGAACTTTCTCCCCACTTGATCTTCTTTCGTCTGGACTTTCTCTCAAGGGATCTTCTTTTCGCGTCCAACGGATCTTCTCTCTCGCATCTTCTTCGTCTGACCTTCCGACCGTCTCGACAGCCCTTCTCCGTGACCTTCCTCCCCATGGACCCCACCCATGGACTTTCTCTCCCGAGCTGCATCTTCCTCCCGTGGACCTTCTTCGATGGACCTTCTCTCGTGGACTTTCTCGCGGATCTTCTCATGCGGACCTTCTCCGATTGATTTTCTTTGACGGCCCATCTCCAACGAACCTTCTTTGGCAGACCTTCTTCGACATACCTTTCGGGATCGAATTCTTCGATGCATCTTCTCGTAGACCTTTTCGACGACTTTGAAGCTCCACGGCGCACTCTCTTTTGGCCACATCAATTTGTCAGGCAGATAATTCGACGACACATCTTACGATCAGTCTTACTTTGGTCACATCAATTCAAGTAGACTTTTCGAATACCCATATCTATCTACATATCGGATTAAGTACATGTCTAACAAGCTTCATGGTATTAGGATTATACATATGTAACCCATTCGACCTATATGCTTCAAATATGGGAGTAAGTTATGATTATTTTCCTAATCCATTTAGGAATCCTTTCTTTGTTTCCTTTTCTCTGTAGTCTCCTAATTAGACTCTAATTTTGTTTCCTTTCTTTGCTCTAACAGTTAGAGTATAAATATCTATGTTCTCTCATTTTGTTTATTAATGAAAATCAAAGAGTTATTTTTCTCTTCACAGTTGCTAAACCATCTAAACTTAAAACAATGACACTCTCAATATAAGGAACTACTACCAAACAGAACATCCCACACTCTTAACCAAATTTGACACTTGAGACTACATAAGTAATAAGAAATTTCTTGAGCCTTCCTTTGAAAAGAATATGTGCTTCCCGATAAGAACCTTATTCTTAATCAAAAATTTAATATTCCAATATATCAATGAGACAGAGTTTTAACTAACTAGATAGTAAAAACTGAAACTGCAATAAGAATTGATAATCACAAACGAACCCTCATTGATTTTGAATCTGGTGCGTAACACTCTGCTATAGCATATTTATATACTTTACATATAGATTTGTAACCTATTAGGAAACTTGTCTTATAGAGTTGTAATCTATTAGGAAGGTTGGATTGACTTTTGTGTATATATATTCATCATGGATCTATGTAAAGGTACAAGGAATTTATTCCTCCAATTCTTTTGTCTTTTTATTCACATGGTATAAGAGCCCTAAGGCTTGGATTGAGAAGAACCTTTTGGAATACACAGTAGTTTGGAATACACATTAGGAGTGAGAGGTGTTTTTGAAACACCTAGTTCAAGGGCGTGTGAATAGACATCATTGGCAGGAGAAGAAGTGCTGGCTGCCAGCGAGTCCGGCCACTAAGTCTGGTGGTTGGAACCCTAGCATGTGAAGCTCATGCGCCCACCTGGCAGTTCTATCATGTGGTGTATGTGCGGCGCATGGGCCATCCCCCGATCACCAAAATTCTTCAGCAGGGTCGCCGATTGTCGATGTGCATCCCCAGTCACTTGCTTCCCTTTCCAACCATCGGAACAATGACTTTTTGCCCGACAACCTTGAGACTCTATGCTTTGGTGATCCTCTCTTGATTTTTTCTAAGATCCAGTAGCATCCAGAGGTGATTTGTGGTTTCTAGGGCTAAAATCCATTCAAGTGGTGTTTTTTGTGGAAAGGTGGTCCTTTTCCTCGCAAGAACCTATTTTTTTGGTATTTTCCGAATTTTTGGGAGGCTCTGTCTTGTTAGATCCGCTTCTATGACTAACAAGACACCCTCGGGAGGGGTTATGTGCTGTTATTGCCATAATCTAGGACATGTACGTTGGAATTGTAGGAAGCTGTAGAATAAAGATCGAAGATTTTAGTTTGTTCATTATCTGTAGTCCCTTAAGTCCGCATCAACTTCTATCACTACACTTGTTGAGTTAGTTAAAACCAACACATGTTTTCTTTCCTCTTCCTCCACCTGGGTCATTGACTCTAGAGCCACATACCACATGATAGGTAATTCCACCTCTATTTTACTACGTTCCACCCAATAACTTCACCTTTATTGTCACTCCTTGCATGGGCCACATCTGTGGTCCTGGGTCGTGACAATTCATCCTACTCTTTTAATCACTTTGACCTCTCAAGCTGAGTTTACCATTTATCTCTCTTCTAATTTAATTTATGTGAGTAAACTCATTCGCACAATTTAATCAGAGGGTATCTATTTTTCTTGATTATCAGTTCGATTCAAGGTATTTCGATGAAGTGGGTTATTGGTAGAGGACGCGAGTCTAGGGGTCTCTACATCCTTGAAACAGAGGTGCCAACGCCTATTGCTTGTCTCGAGTCATACTCCCATTCAACACGCTGTCGCTTGGGTCATCTTTCTCTCTCTTTGTTGAAAGAGCTATATCCTCAGCTTTCGAGCCTATCCTCATTGAATTGTGAGTTGTGTCAATATGCTAAACTCCATCAAGTGTATTTGAGTCATAGAGTCAATAAACGAGCTTCCGCTCTTTTTGAGTTAGTTCATTTGGATGTGTGGGGTTCATGTCCAGTTGTGTCCCCAACTAGGTTTTGATATTTTGTTACGTTTATCGATGATTATTTGTGAGCAACTTGGTTATATTTAATGAAAACCGCTCGCTGTTATTTTCACTTTGTGCTTTCGTGTTGAAATTCATACTCGCTCATGTTTTTGTTCAAAAAATCCGAAGCTTATAATGCCAAAAGCACATCTATCTGAACAATTTAAGTCATTCATGCTTAATGACATATCACGATATCTCAGGTTGATACTCTTCAAAACGGAGTCATTAAAGAAAAAAATAGACAACTTCTTGAAACTACTCGGGCTCTATTGTTTCAAATGCACGTGCCCAAGTATTTTTTAAATACGTCGCTTCCACAAATTGCTTTTGATTAATCGGATGCCTTCCTCTGTCTTGAATTGGGTCACTCTGTTTCAAACCTTCTTTCCCCATAAATCTTTGTTTCCCATTGAGCCTCAGGTATTTGGGTGCTCTTGTTTTTTTTGGGATGTTCATCCGCATGTGTCTAAACTCGATTCTAAGTCATTGAAGTGTATCTTCTTTAGTTACTTTCAAGTTCAAAAGGGGTATAGGTGTTACTGTCTCACTCTTCGACATTACTTTGTGTCTATTGATGTTACATTATTTGAGACTACCCCGTTTTCCCTTTCTTCTCTTGTTACTAGTCAGGGGGAGGATGGTGATTTATTAGACCGGCTCCTACTCTAGCTCCCATTCCTATTAAACCTCCCATCACTCAGGTATATTCTCCCTAGAACCTCCACTCTAGTTCGACACCACCGTCTAGCCATCAAAACCACCCGTATCGATGATCTTCTCGATTGCTCTTCAGAAGGTAAACGCCGTGTGCTCACCCACCCTTCATTTGTTTCCTATAACCATTTGCCTCTTCCTCTGTTCCTTTTATTACACTTTGATTCTATCTCTCTTCCTAACACCGTCAGAGACTTTATCTCACCCCTGTCATAGTGCTATGGTAAAAGAAATGTGCTTAGATGACAATGGTAAACAACCTGGGCACAATTACCCGTGGGGAAGAAAGCCATTGGATGTCATTACTATAGCTAAAGTGAACTCTGATGGTTCAATATTGATCAAAGCACTTTACCTCGCTAAGGTGTGCTAACACCAGGACTATCTCGCACTTTTTCCCCTGTTGCTAAGTTGACATTTGTTTAGCTTTTTATTTCTTTGGCTACCACTTATAATTGTGATCTCCACCAGCTTGATATTAAGAATGCCTTTCTTCATGGTGACCTTCAGGAGGTATATGGAGCAACCTCCAGGGTTTGTTGCTCAGGGGGAGATGGAGAAAGTTTGTCATCTTCGGAAGTCTATGTATGGTTTGAAACAGAGTCCTCGTGCGTGGTTTGATAAATTCAACCAAGCCGTTGAGGAATTTGGCCTACAGAAGAGTAAATCTGACAACACTGTCTTCTATAGGAACTCCAGTTTAGGTATCATTATGTTGGTAGTATATGTGGATGATATTGTTATCACTGGGAGTGACTCTAAAGGCATCTCATCTCTTAAGTCCTTCAAAGCCAATTCAATACAAAGGACTTGTAGATGCTGTGATACTTCTTAGCGCTAGTTATGTGAAGCAACATGGATTCTCCTTCTCAAAGGAAATATGTGCTGGGATCTATCAGTTCGAGACATGAAAGTCAGTAAAGCCAAACAAGCTCTCTATGACTCAAAGCGTACACCTTATTTAGAAAGGCTAACCATTCGAGATCCTGAGATATAAAAACTAGTCAGTCGAATTACCTTCTAAGAACTCCTCGTCTTGATATTGCCTACCGCCGTTGTAAGCCAATACATGTCTCTCTCCAACGGCCGAATTATCATGTACCGCTGAACATATTCTATGTTACTTGAAAGGAGCTTAGGGACATGGTATTTTATACAATAATCATGGACATAATATATTGAGTGCTTTTCTGATGCAAATTGGGTAAGATCTAAGGAGGACAAGAGGTCTACTTTGTGGTATTGGGTGTTTGTTGGAGGGAATCTAGTCTCTTAGAAGAGTAAGAAATAAAGTGTTGTCTCTCGATCTAGTGCAGAGCCTGAATATAGAGTGATGGAACAGTCCGTGTGTGAGATCATGTAGTCTCACCAACTTTTGATGGAAGTTGGTATTGATACACTAGTCCTAGCAAAACTTTGGTGTGACAACTAGGCTGCCCTTCATATTGATTCTAATCCCGTGTTCCATGAACGAACTAAACATATTGAGATAAATTGTCATTTTGTTCGTTAGAAAATACAACTTGGCTTGATTTTTACAAGATATATGAAGACTGAAGAACAATTTGGTGATATTTTCACAAAGACATTAAGTGGGGACCGGGTTAGTTATCTGTGTAACAAGTAGGACATGATTAATATCTATGCTCCAACTTTAGGGCGAGTGTTATAGCATATATATATACTTTACATATAGATTTGTAACCTATTAGGAAACTTGTCTTATAGAGTTGTGATCTATTAGGAAGGTTAGATTGAGCTTATATATATATATGTATTCATAATTGATCTATGAAAAGGTACAAGCAATTTATTCCTCCAATTCTTTTGTCTTTTTATCTACACACTCCAAGTTAGAAATGACCAAATACTGCGGGCCCATAGGACGTAAATCCCACCATGGGGACTAAGGCCAGGAGTGTAGTCGATACTTGAATTAATCTTCCGACCGCTATCACATCATTGTGATGGTTCAGTGAGTACATATTCAATTTGTTTGATGTTACATTTATGTAGATTTTTAATGTGTAGAAATATAAGAAAAAGATGCTTTTTTTATTGAATGAGTGAGTCATTTACATAGTATAGAAACATCTATGTATATACAAAATAATGGAACAAAAAGGTAACAAGATAAAGTGTAAAAGGAAGGAGGATAATGTACAAAAAAAGGTAGGAGATAAACCAAAGAATATCTAGGGAATATTATTTGATTCTCAACACTCTCCCTCAAGGTGGAGCATATAGGTCATATGTACTAGGCTTGTTACATATGTACTTTAATCGTAGGGGGTCCATCGGAGAGGGTCTACGAAGAGGGTCGTCATAGAGGGTCCCTAGAGAGGGTCCGTCGGAGAAGATCCGATTGAGAAGATTCGACTGAGAAGATCCGATGGAGAAGATCCGATGGAGAAGGTTCGTCGGAGAAGGTCCTTCAGAGAAGATCCATCAGAGAAGATGGCTCATTCTAGAACCAACCACGGCTTTGATACCATGTGAAGAAATATAAGAAAAGTATGCTTTTCTTTATTGAATGAGTGAGTCAATTACATAGTATAGAGACACCTATATATATACAAAATAATATAACATAAAGGAAACAAAATAAAATGTAAAAGGAAGGAGGATAATGTAAAAAAAAAAAGGTTGGAGATAAATCAAAGAATATCTAGGGAATATTCTTTGATTCTCAATAGTTAAGTTAGTATTTACAACCCTTATGGTGATGCAAACATGTTTGAAAGCCACCATTATATAGAATAAGCAAAATAGTTTGTCTAAAGATATTTTAAATGTTTTGGCATATCATGGGATCTTTATTGCTAGGACTATTGGGGTATCTAATCCCATTCGCTCCCCTAGCTTTCGTCCCTCAGTGTTAGTGTCGGCCCAGCAGAGTGCTTTCGCCGTTGGTGTTCTTTTCGATCTCTACGCATTTCACTGCCCCAACAGAAATTCCCTTGCCCCACTTCAGACTCCAGCTTGGTTGTTTCACCACCCGTCTGTATCGAGCCCTCGGGATTTGATGCTTATGCATGGTATCCTTGATCTGTCCACATGTCTAGCTATATCACTTATGTTTTCACCCTGTCTTTGCATAAAGGTGAATCCTAGAACAAAGTCAGCTTGTAATAGCTTTCTGGAACTTTAGAGACCTTTTTTACCTGTGAAGATTTTTCTTTCCTTGGGTTGCCTTTTTTCCTTCTTATCCCCGTAACTGCAGGAAAAGTGAAAATTTTTTGAATATGTGGAAAGCTTCAGTTCTGAATCTTTTTTAATCTTGTTCTTTTAAGGAGGATTATAAGAAGCTTGAAGTTTTCGCATTCGAGATGGAGACAACACATTCTTTTGGAAGAGGAATTAGCAGCTGCAAATAAGGACAAGGAAGAAGCTCTATTTAGAAATGAAACTTTGACTGCAGAACTGGAAGCCCTGTCTGATAAGTTGAACATATCAAACCCTGAACTGGAAATGCTTCAGGAAGAGGTGTTGAACCTTGTAAGATTTTCTATGATTTTCTCAATTTCATAGATTCAAATTAAATTTAGCTATGTGAGGACAAGAAATTGTTTTATCTGCTTCTTTTTCAACTCCCTCTAATCTAACACCATCTTTTTCTTATTCTAGAGATCGAGTTGGAAGAATCTAGTTCCCAATATGAGAAAATGGAAAGCACGGTCAATATGTTGGTAGAAGAAAAGGAGGAGTTGGCAATGGTGACTGATGTTGGGTTGAAATGTCCAGATTTTTTTTTTTGGTCCATTTTTTCTCATTCATTTATTATTGACTTTTGGACTTCATTTCTTGCTTGGCAGCAACTTACTAATGCCCTTCTGGAAATGGAGGAGGAAAAGGCAATATGGTTTGCTAAGGAGAAAGCATCTGTGGAAGCTATAGAAGAGAGAGCAAAGTTATACAATGCTGAAACTACATCCTTATCTAAAGTACTGTCAGAGGTAGCATTTAAATTTAAACTTGGCAATCAATTCAGTAATAAAACAACAGATTGGAAAATTCATCCAATGTACTAAAACATTTTGAAACAAAGTATTTTAATTATAATTTTGTTTTTTAGTTTCACTGTTTGGACCTGATATGGTGGATGCAGATAAATCACATGTTGTAAATTGTCTCTCTGTTTCTTGGTCTGAGGATTTTATCTTCATGTCCTTGAAGTTTGTTATTTCATTCCTTTCAAACTTTAAGGTTCTACATGAATCCATTCTGTTGTTTCAGCTCATAAGTCATTCTATGCTGATTCTTTCTCACTATGTTTCGTGTGTTTTCTCTAGGATAATGTTAAAGCTAATAATTTCTGACAAACAATGGAAAATATACATTGAAAAGTAAGAAATTTTTCTTCAAAATCCATTCTATTGGCTTATAGTTCAAATACACAATAAAAAAGGAAATTAAGGGACATCTCTAGTGTGAACTTTATCTTGTTGAATTAGTTTGAACTAGTGATGATTATGAAGAAGTATAAGAAAAGGATGCTTTTCTTATTTATTGAATGAATAGAACATTACAGGCCCTACCTACTTATATACATCAGGAAAACATAAAAAAGAAATAAATCAAGTACAAAAAGAAGGAAAAATGTTATGCAAAGAAAGGGAATAAATCGAGAGGATATTAAGATATCTATCTTCTGACACTCCCTTATTTGGAGCATATAGGTTATATGCACCAAACTTGTTACAAATGAACTGAATCCTTGGACCTCGGAGAGACTTAGTGAAAATGTCTGCTAGTTGGTCACTCGAGTTGACGAAACTAGTAGTCATGCTTCCTGAGACAATCTTCTCTCGAATGAAGTAACAGTCTATTTCAATATATTTGGTCATCTCATGAAATACTGGGTTAGAAGCAATATGTAGGGCTGCTTGGTTATCACACACAAGCGTCATTGTTTATCATTCCTAAATCTTAGATCCTGAAGAAGCTGTTTGAGCCATATAAGTTCACAAGTTGCCAAAGATATAGCTTGATACTCAGCTTTAGCACTAAACCTGACCACCACATCATGTTTCTTACTCTTCTAGGATATTAAGTTGCCTTCAATAAATACATAATATCCTGAAGTGGAGTGTGCGTGCGCAAGCGGCACGCTAGTATCACAATATCCAACAGATTGGGTGTAACCTGCGTTTTCATGCAACATCTGCTGGGAACGGTGTTCCTTTGATATAACGAGAGGATACGAATCCACACGACATCCCGGTGACTATCACATCGTGTGCGAGAGGCCCGACTAACTACACTAATGGGAAAGGAAATGTCCGGTCGAGTGATGGTGAGGTAGTTTAGTCTCCCTACTAGTCGTCGATATCTTCTTGGATGTCGTATAGGCTCCTCCTGTACAGTATAAGCTTGACATTCGGATCCATATGAGTGTCTACAGGTTTACAGTCTAGCATACTAGTTTCCTCCAATATATCCAATACATACTTTCTCTATGACATAACTACATCGGAATTAGATTGAACTATCCTAATCCCTAGAAAGTACTTGAGTTTCCCCAAGTCTTTTGTCTAAAAGTGGCTGAAGAGATGTTGTTGAAGTTTCTGAATACCATGTTGATCCTTTTTGTTGCTGTGTCATCCCACATAAGCGATCAAATAGATACGATTAATCACGATGATGTATGATGATAGAAGACAGAGTGGTCTGATGTACTATGAGTCATACCGAACTTCTGTACCATAGAGCTAAAGTGGCAAAACTAGGTTCGAGGGGACTGCTTTAGGCCATATAAGGAATGACATAGCCTGCATACCAAACTAGACTCCCCCTGAGTAACAAATCCAGGTGGTTGCTCCATATATACCTCCTCGGCGAGGTCGCCATGGAGAAATGCATTCTTGGTATCGGCCCGATATAAGGGCTAAAGCTTGCCGCGGCCGATAGAGTGAGAGAAGGCGAATGGAAGTCATGTTGCGACGGGAGAAAAAATGTCATAATGTCGAGCCGTATATCGAGTATACTCCTTGTGACCAAAGCGAGCTTTAAGGCGATCATGTCCATCCAGACCAATCTTAATAGTATAAGCCCAACGACAACCAACAGAGGACTTGTCACCAGGTATCGGGACTAGGTCCCATGAGCTAGTAGAATGCAGAGCAGCCATTTCTTCGACATTGCCTGTTTCTAGCCTGGATGAGAGAGGGCCTCATGTACAGTGCTAGGAAGAGAACATAAGGCAAGGTGAAAATAAAAACAGAATATGGTGAGGATAAACGATGATAAGACAGGAAAGTATAAATAGGATGGGGATTACGAGAGGAACAAGTACCTTTCCGAATGGAGATGAAGGATCAACAGTTGACAGCAAGACCGACGTCTTGGAGAGGGGGAGGGGGTGCGCCATAGGAGATGAGTTATCGGGAGGCCCAATGTCGGTACGCGGACGACAAGTATAAACCTGTAATGGTCGAGGTGGAGTAGCTAGGGACTTAGAGTTTAAGGTTGGAAAGGGAAGTATGATAGGTAGAGATAAGACCTCGGGACTGGAAGGCGGTGGGAAAGAGAAGATAGAAGAGTATTAAAAAAAGGTGACATTAGCGGAAACGAAGTATCGATGTGTATCGGGAGAGTGGCAACGGTAACCGCGTTGAAGGCGGGAATAGCTAAGGAAGATGCACTTTGCGGCCTTAGCAAAAAGTTTATCTTGGCCATGAGTGAGTATGTGGACAAAACTAGTGTAGCCAAAAACACTAGGAGGGAGACAAAAAAGGGGTTGATTAGGAAAGAGAAGAGAATGAGAGACCTAATCACCCAGTACAGAAGAAGGCATGCGATTGATTAAATAACGAGACAATTAAGATAACATCCCAAAACATTGGCCCCCGCATGGTGGAGGGAGAAAGGAAGTGCAGGTTGTCTCAACTAAATGATTCTTACGCTCTATAAGAAAAGGATGCTTTTCTTATTGATTGCATGAATAGAGTATCATGCCACCTCGCATATCGTCGGAAAGAAATAAAAGGAAATAAATGTCTGAAAAGAAGGGAACATATTGTACAGGAAAGGAACGGAATAAATTAGAGGATATTCTAAGAATATCCTATGATTCTCAATAATGATATTCTCTCATTTGTTATTATTATTGTTGAGAATCATAAAATATTTTTAGAATATCTTATGATTTATTCGCAGGATATTCTTAGAATATCACATCACATGATTTATTACTTTGAGATATTAACTAGAATATGTCCCGGTTTATTAAATTCTTTTATATATATAGAGTGTCTCTATACTATGTAATATTGACTCACTCATTCAATCAATAAGAAAAACATTATTTTCTTCTCTCATTTCACATGGTATTAGAGTCATGGTTGGTTTTGGAGTGAGTCCTCTCATTCGACAGATCTTCTCAATCGGATCTTCTTTGACAGATATTCTCAGTCAAATCTCTTTTGACGGATCTTCTCAGTCGGATCTCTTTCGGCTGATCTTCTCATACGGATCTTCTTAGGAGGTTCTCAATCTGATCACATCAACTCCATCGTGGAACACCTCGGGTGTCGCATTGTCGTCGGCATCGTATAAGATTAAGTACACCATTTATAACAAGGCACTGATGCATATAGCTTTATGTTCGCGCGGGGGAGTCATTAGAATCATACGATATTTTTAAAATATCCTTTGATTTATTCCCTAGGATATTCTTAGAATATCCTATCCTATGGTTTATTCCCTAGTATATTCTTAGAATATCTTTTGGTTTATTCCATTCTTTTGTATATATATATAGGTGTCTCTATACTATGTAATATTGACTCACTCATTCAATCAACAAGAAAAGCATTCTTTTCTTCTCTCATTTCACAATTATCACTAAGGGATCTTTACGATGAAATCATTACTGGCCTTGTCAAACAAAAAAAAAAAGTTCATTGTTGAGGAGAGAACAAATTCCAAACTCTCTCCTTCATCTGGAAGTTACAGGAATATCAATAGACAATATGCCTATTTGCGGCATGGACAATGACATTACATGGTCTTCTAACACATTCTCCTCTATTTAAGACATCAATTATTTTATTTTACTTCATCCAGCTTCTTTTGGTTTCCCCCCGGTGTCTTTTTTGCCAATAAGTCAT
The DNA here is from genome assembly GCA_016808115.1 of Tetrastigma voinierianum. Lineage (NCBI taxonomy): Eukaryota > Viridiplantae > Streptophyta > Magnoliopsida > Vitales > Vitaceae > Tetrastigma > Tetrastigma voinierianum. Next base: position 32,498 of record JAEQBH010006967.1, on the reverse strand, counting down.
TATGAATGTCTTGATTGTTTCTAGTTCTTTAATGAAGAATATTCTAGAACATTTGGCATCAAATACCTGTTGCTTTCTTATTTTCATACTAATATCTACATGATCTAATGATGAATATTCAAAATGTTAGGTGAGAAATGAGGTGGAGTCTTGCAGAGAAGAATGCAAGGTTCTCAAAGAAGGTGATATGTTCAAGGAAAATGCAGAATGGGAGAGAAAGTGCAGGTTTGTCTCACCATAACTCTATTGGCAATGTTGTCCGCTGGCTTTGTTGATTTCTGTGGCTAGGATGCAGCTTTTCCAATGGTTACTGATCTGCTGTCTGATATTTTCTCAGTGAAAAAGTAAACAAGGGTCCTTCTTTTCATGACTGAATTTCCTTTTCTTATGGTGAAAATCAATCACTTGATACCACTAGTTTATGTGGGAAATTAGGATCAGTACTCTCTCTATATCTCCTCTCTTTTTGTGATTAGCAAGAATCGTTATTTCTCATTTTCCTAAAGCTTGGATATCTACCTTTTTAACAGTATAATCTCTTCATGTATATGATCAATTGGATTGATTCTTAATACCTTTTCTGATGGTTAAGAATCAATCCAATTGATCATATACATGAAGAAAGACCTACTGTTAAGGTCGAACTGAAAGCAGGCGAGAATGACACTGCCATGTGAGATTTTGATATATACTGGATCTTTTTATATTATGTACAGAACTCTAGATTTATATTTACCTCAGACATCTGTCAATTTAAGTAAGTGCAATTTTGAAATTAGATATGAAAGAACATTGTAAAGTGAGATATAAATATCACTAACTATAGTCTTCCTTTGATGTGACTGGGACTCACTGAGTTAATTGACCTGACCAATCCTGTTGGAGTCTTGGATAACTTGTATTTGTAGGCAGCCAAATCTGTAGCTTTGTAGGTTCAGGATGAATATAGCAATGCTAGTTTTACTGATAATTATGTTTAGGCAGGATAACTTGAAGTCCTGCTCCTCCTTGGCTAGTAGAGGAGTTGAACCTTTTCCTCATGGTATAGTTTGGAACTCCTCACTTTTGTTAGAGTTAGCTTCTTTGCTTATTAAGGCTCTGTTTAGTAGGTAGAAAATTTTACATTTTATTGAAACTTTTAAAGCAAAGAAAAGCAGCGTTTAGTTACGAGAATAAGACAAAAACAAATTTTGAAAGCAAAGAAAATGAATTATTTATTTTTTGACATTTTATATATGAATCGAGAAAACGGTAAAAATTGTTTTCCTTGTTTCAATTAAATTCAACCAAATTCAACCAAATGGGGTTGAAAATGAAAGCGTATTTTCAACCAAATTCAAGTCTGGCGTATTTTCTGAAAATGAAAACTAAAGATTAGAATACACATTGAAAATTTTTCATATTAAGATTTTGGATAGAGTTGAAAATTTTAAGATTAGCCAGACTAAACGGGGCTGAAATTTCACTTTGAATTGAGATTTTGACTTAGAATCAACTCAAAAAGTGGATTGGAAAATGCCTAATAAATGTATATGCAAAAAATAAGAAGAAACAAGTGATCATAGTCTTAATTGCCTGGCAGTATTTTGCTTTTATGCATAGAGTATACTTTTAATTTTCCAATGCACTTACCTTTGCCTATAAAGAAAAAAAAAAAACAAGACTTTGCTTATTATGTATTCTTATTTTAAATGTTTGATACCCTTTTTTGGTCTCTTATGTTGTGTTTGTTTCTAAATGTACTAAGAAAAAATGCCAAGAAAAATAATTCTCTCATTAGATTTTACTATAAAAAACATGAATGAAAGTTAAATATAATGAAACCTAGTAAAAAAGTTTGTCTTTTTAAATTGTTTAATCCTTATATAATTGAATGAAAAAGTTAAATGAGTTTAGAATAATTTCTAAAAATAGTTTATTGATTTTAAATTTATTTTTTATTTTCCCACTTTTCTTTTCTGTTTTCTTTCACTAGCATTTTCTTTAAATTTTCTGGGAGGCAAATAAAACCTCAGTATTTATGGAAGTGAATCGTATAGTTTCCTTAAAAGAAAATCAGAGCATTGTCGTGGAGAAATTTTTTATATCTATTTGGGACATTGCACATTCAGCTATAACTTTTTTATTGGTCGAACTTTTGGGTGCTCCTGACTATGATAAACATAGTTTTCTTTCAAAATATCAGAAAATTATACTTCATTTCAATTATACTACAGTATGGAGAAGTCCTTCGAGATTGATAGACTAAGAAATGACCTCGAGATAGTTGATGTGGAGAGTAAAAGATCTCAGGAAGTAAGTTCTGTTGCTGTATCATAGTTGCAATACCGAATATATGATTAAACCTAGTTTTGTGTTCATAAAAGCTGCTTTTCTTTCAGATTTTGAAGTCAAAACTTGAGACATCCTCTGCAGAACATCAAACTGTTTGTGAGGAGCTTGATAAGCTTCAAATGGAGTTGAATTTTCTCAAAGAGAGAAGAATCTGCAATTCGATCAAAGGAGTTGGATATGGCTTCAGAACTGTCAAATGACTTGCGGGTTTTGTCCTCATCCTTTTGTAGCATATGGGAAGTTGTTTAGGAAAAATGGAAAACGAGTTTTAAGAAGTACTACGTTGATTGACCACGTACTCTCATTTGACAGGATCTTAAAGACCAACTCTTGACAATTACAAACGAAAGGGATAAAATGATGACTGAGATTGAACAGCAGAACAAACATTTGGCTAAGGTGGAAATTATGAAGAAAAGTTATGATGACAGGGTAGGGTGGTGGGTTCATTAGAAATTCCTTTTCTGCTTTTGGAAACTGTACTTTCTGACAACTGTTTGATACCTCATGAGTTCTTTATTGGCAGTTATTCAAAGCAAAAGTAGAAGTGGAGGAACTTTCTGGAGAGCTTTCTAGCAAGAAACTCAAGATGCACAATGTAAGTGTTTCAAGCATGATGGCAAGTAGAATGCATTGTTGAGAAACTTTGTTTTCTTAAAATCCCTGCATTGTTTTTTTTTTTTAAAAGATCTAAAATGGATTTGAAAATTTTCCTTTGAACATGAGAATTATTCAAGGAACGTTATTATTCCATAGACAATCATAATCCCATTTGCCTCTGTTATTGCTGTATTCCATACCATACCATATATACTTTGTTGTAAGATTACATGTATGCTTGCTTCTTAATGGGGGGAAAAAATAAACACTTTGAACAGGATGAAGTCAAAAATAGTTTAGAGAAGGCAAAGCTTAGAATGAGGGTTCGGTGGACACAAGCAAAGTTAGATGCGTACCGGATTAGGCACAAGGAGGCAGCAGACAGTTAGTTTATGAACAAGAAATACGAGGAGGCTTCAACCAAGCTAAAGGACCGCTTGGCTTCTTATGGCATTGAGGTCCTCACCCTCAAGAAGCAGCTTGCTACTGCTTCCAAGCCACAATGAAAACCCTCAATTCCACCATTTTTGCAGGTTGAAACAGACAATACTGGATTCCATTGTGAGGGGGTTATATATATATATATATATATATATATATTAGATTATTGTTTAAGCGCTTATAATGTAAAAGTTAAGAAAATGAACATATTTTTAAGTAGCTCTAGATTTTCTAATCAGACTCCCCCAATCGACGAGAATGGGAATAATGAGATATGTGGTTGTAGTAGAGAATTAACGTGAAATGCTAATCACTGCCATAATATTATAGGGTACCAGTAGAATATTTGATTATTATATATTGGTAATGAGTAATGCCTTACGGGTTAGAAGGCATCAAAACGCCTCAAAACATATAAGCTTGACAGTCTCGCAGTTCTCCTAATCATCAAAATGCAACATCAACAGATCACATTACAAATTCTTCCGCCGCTCTCTTCATTTTGTCAGGACCTGGGTTCTACTTTTACCGCGTAAAAACTAAAAATGATCGGAAACATTACAAAAAATCATTCGAGAGCACACAGCACAACCTATTTAATCCCAACAATCCAACCTCGGTGTTCTCCCCCTCATACTACATTTGTAAAAATCCACGTCATAATCGCTGCTCAGATCTTAATATATATCAGTAGAAGAACCACCAATAAATATGCAAAAAAAAAGACTTTTTGAGTAACCAATCAAAATTTGAGGGCAAGGCTTATTCACTACCACCGACCTCTCCCTCCACCACCACCTCTCCCTCTCCCTCTCCCTCTTCCTCTTCCTCTTCCTCTGCCTTGAAATCCTGATCTATCAGGCTTCAGCCCAAGTGATTGGATCCCTCTTTTCTTTTGACTCGGTATTTCCAAAACCTTGTCTTCTTCATATTTGGCTGAGCTTCTAGCGATGAAGGAAATTTCTCGCGATCCTCCATGTCCCAACTTCACATCTTTTCGGATTTGAGAATTGTGATGTTCATCTTGAAGGGTTGCCACTCGCTCTCCTAATGGAAGAGCATCCTCCTTTGCAAGTGATACCCGGTTCCAGAATGCTTCTGCATGTCGTTCATCCTTTACTTCATACAATCTACAAGTTGTGATATTGAAAGAAATATTAGTGAGACAAAAAAATAAAAAATAAAAAAATAAAAATTTTGTTTCACATGATGACCCTACAGATCCGAGCACAACCCTTCAAAATCTAAAAGAATGCCAAAATGAGAAAACAAGCGATTGATTAAATAAATATTAGGACAAAATATTAATTTATTATCATTTCATGTTAATTTACCTTGCTGCTAAACTACAAAGATAGAAATAAAAGCTTAGCCAGTTGTACCATCAAATTTTCACCCTTGAAGAAAAGGACTGTTTAGTCACTAAATAATTTTTAAAGGAAAGTCCTTACTTTTAAGATTCATTTATCCCCCCTCATAAGGGCGGATTCATTAAAATCCACATGGTAAATAGAGGTAGCAAACATCTTACCTTGGACCCTGAGATCCTTTTTTAACTTTATTGCTTTCATTTAGGAGCTTGCCTTCAGAAGACTTGGGTTCCTCTTAAGCATCTGAACCACTTGAATTCTCATCTATATCCTCCATAACAGGCTCAAAATGTTCCTCCACCAATGAGGGTTGCTTCTTAGAAGACGTAGGATGTAAAGACATGGGATGTAAAGACATATATTCTAGTGACTGTTCATCAACTTCGAAGTCCTGCACACAAAAATATCAGAGGGGAACATTATATGATGCACCATATAAATTTGGAAATAAACCAACTATAAATATCTTGTACTGCCTGATAAGTCCATAATTCTTTATTTTTGCAAACACTAACATGATGGACTATATCATATAACACCATTAAGATTACAATATTTCTAATTCAATCTAGATGGAAAACTTCTCAAAATGTATAGCCAAAGTAGTAGTTCATCAGAAAGCATCAGTTTCCACACCAAGTTTATAAGCACTGATGGTTTCTGGGCAAAGCATCCAGTATAAACAATTAGTAAGTGGGGACAAAATGATCAAATTGGTAATACCTTATTTTCAAACATTGCAGCAAATCGCTCATCCCTGAAAACATCACTACTAAGAGATTTCTTTTTCTTTGATTTTTTCTTAATATCATCACCATCAGCACCTTTAGTTTCATTTTCAGCTTCTTCATCTTCAAGAATGCGGGCTGCTAGAACACGGTTAACTTTAGGTAGTTTCCTCTTAATCTGCAGAGAAGACAGAAAAGAAGAGAGTTAGCAATTCAAATGATGATAATGACATACAAAAGGATACATGATAGAGGATGTTTATTTCATCCAATCTTCAATCTGGTCCAGATGTCAACCAGTGGCTGCAGAGTACAACATCAAGCATCAGTGGTTGATTGACATTTAAACTAAAGCCTTTTGTGGAAGACTAATAGGCGACACATTGCTCTTCAATATATTTTTTTTACCAACAAGGGGCGATATAACCCCTTGATGATAGATAAGGAATAATAAGATTTTATTTCTGTTTAAATGATAAGAAAATGGATAGAAAGGAAAGAACTAGGTATTTTAAAACAGCCCCAACCTGCCAAAAGATTCAAATATATCCCCCTTAGGCCTTAGCTTTTAGAGTAGTAAAGAACACCATAGACAAAGAATTTAGACATGTTGAATCATATGCCATTTTTCTTGATTTGGAATTCTTCAACCCCCTCCTTTTCCCATACCCATAAACCCAACCCAATCCTTTACACCCATTTCTCTTACATGTCTACCACTGCCAGAAAATAGAAAGTCCAATTGTGCTAGATTCTAGCCACTTCGAGATATTATGATAATGAGAAATAACAATACCTAATTGCATAGAAAATAACTCTTCGTGGTTAAAAAAAAAAAAAACCGTTTCCATTTCATAAGTTGTGACAACCACCCATAGCATTCGTTTCAACAAATTATTTTGTTGAAAATACCTATATAAAACATTAAATATCATATTTCATTACCCAATGACCTTTCTGGACTGTAAATCTCCAAGGGAACAGAACTGTGGTGGATCAAATGGGCTACTTTCTTGGACCCATCAACACATCATGTCAGAAATACACTATGATATTGCGTATTAACATATGTATATTAGAAATAATGGACTGATTTACCTTTAAAATTAGAACCACAAAATTTCAATGGGTAGTACTTGGAAAGTTCAAGAATAATTAATAAGAACTGAGAAAATTGTTAACTGACCGTAATTCGTGAAGCACGTTCTGCTTCCAATTTTTCTTTTTTGCGCTGCTCTATATAATTGTCATATGCAAATGGATCTGCCAACGATTGCGCCTGCCAAAATAGATACAAGCATTATATCAAACAGCAAGCCATCTAAATTATTCCAGATGTGTAATCCAATGCCAACATTAACTCAAATAAAATCAGCACACACATAATAAGCACATGTTACATGTTATCTTCTTTCATGCAATGCACCCTTGAGCATTGAGCACGGAAAACATTACAGCATACATTCATGCTCATGGAACAGTTTTTGTTATCTTGGTCAAAACAATAGCCAAATAAAGTAGTAACAAAAATTTTGAATGGAAAAAATGTAATAGCATATTATATTTTCTGTTTTGTTCAAGGAACATATATGACAGCTCTGACTAGTTTTTGCATGGTGTCTAAATCTGTTGACTTAATGTCTAAGGCACTGAAAATTCTTTCATACCAAATGTTTTTGATTAATAAGGGTAATTTCCAGAATACAATGTAGGTAGAGATCCCCTAACTAGCTGTTTCTTGTAATGTGAAATGGGGAATTTTAGGTTGTTACAATGCATCGTTTCTTTAACAAAAAAGTGGCGTAAGCGAGAAAGATTTGTGTCACCTTTTACTGTAGATAATCAATGAAGAAGCCATGCATGTAGGCTCTTAGAAGATTAGTACCAATCAAATTTGTCAAATTCAACCTCTCAAGGTCCTCCTTTGTCAGAAATTTGAAATCATCATATATGGTTGTTTGTGCACCCTCCTCCATCTCTTCTGTAATAAAGCCAAAAGGTGTTGCTGAACAAAGGTCGAAATTGGGTGAATTTGAGACGAAATTTCAAGAACAAGAGTCAATAACATCTTGAGATCAAGCGATTAAGTTTTCCAAGTAAGAACACCATTTGGAATGGGCCAGGCGGGTATGAAACCATAGAGGTATCGTACCATCCAGCTAAGCGACATTAAACACGTCAAGATACACATATATCATTTATTGTTCAGTTAGTTTCATCTGCTGGTCTGTATTGAGAACAACCAAAAATGTCAATGAAGAGATCTTAAAACATATATAAACTATATAGAGGGAAGAAGGATATAAATATACTCATACATTTGATTAAACACATTAAAATTAAACAGTATTGAATAATAAGTGGAATTAGCGTAAATGGCGATAAAGCAACCAATGAAAGATCAATAGCAACCAATAAGGAAAGAAAGATACAATTTTTTTTGATAGGCAAAACCAGAAGGTATATTAAAGGAAACTAAACGGGCACCTAAAGAGTGGGGAAGTATGCAAGGGGCCAAAACCGGCTACAAAGGGCCAAGGCCAAACCTACCAAATGACACCTGAGTGGAGAAAGATACAAAATATATAACATATTTAATTTGGAACATATTAAGTGGGAGTCATGAATGAAAGAAATTAGAGCTACTTGATATCCCAACAAATAAGGCCAAAATCAAAATCTGGTTGTTTGAGTGTTTGCCTTCAGGATTCTTTGAAATTTCTATGATCCATCAAAGGCATTATGATCTGTTGACAATTTTTCTCACATAAAATCATTGAATAGGTAGTTTAGGCTAAATAGGGCTGGGGTTGGCCAAGGCATTTTACCTGACATCTATGGTCTAAATCAAACAAGTTGAAGTCGGGTTGTAAATGCCACACGGAACATGCTTAGAAGAGTAGAAATGAAAAAGTCAGAGACAAGGAGATCTTCATTAGTCACATTATGCACTTAAAAATTCGAGCTGAATCTGTAATCATCTTAAATTGTTAAGTGTCAATTATGGTTACCTGGGGGGTGTTCGTGTCCGGCCTATGGACAAAAGCCACATTTCTTCATATCGGTTAAAAGCGATTCATTAGCCGTTAAATAGTTCGAGGAGAAAGTATGATTAACATTTGGTATTTTATCATTTCCTCGCTTGGAAATACATGTATAATAAAATAAGCAACACATCTTTGCAATTCTTCAGCATTAATTACCGCGACAAGATCAAAAAGTAATCTAAATTTCAAATTACTTGAAGATACTTCATTGCTCTGAACTCTTGGAACACCTTTTAGAACATGGAGGAAATCTGAATACTGCTGTCTTAGTCCACAAAAACCATGGAAGTGTGGAAGAAGCGCCATTTTTACCAAAAAGTGCATTTAAACATATCTAATCAAATATTCACATATTAGTCTTAGCAATAGTACAATTCTATGAACATGGCACATAAAATGAAGTAGATATCAGGCACAATGTGAAGTTTTCCCAGCACTGAACTCCTTAGACATCACTTAAATCTGACAAGTGGAAAAATAATATCTTCATGGAAAACAAAGACAAGTGTATGGATCAATTGGAGAGTTTTTTTAGTAATGGTCCATAAAGAACACTGGTAAGTTCAAAAAAGATGGCATCATTTGCATATGAGAATTGCTCACTGTCTCAGGATCCCATATTCTAACAATATGATTATCAGTAGTAATCAACGATTCGTTCGAATTAAGGATTTGATGCCAATTTGTGATATTGGACTGCCATACCTATAAACAGAAAGAAAGTTTGACCCAGTTTTAGAGAATATATGAGTGTATGCACCGTCGGTAGGTATACTTATGTGATCCTTAATTCGAATAGGATATGAAGAACGCAAATCATATATCAGAACCTGCATATTTCAATAGCAATAATGAGTCTGTAAACTGCAGTTTCAAAATAGAAATGGCAACAAAAGGTTGTAATTTAAAAATCTGAATATCTGATCATAAAGTTAAAACCATACATTAACAATTAAATTACAAGGTCACAAATGAATATTTTTTTGATAAATATCACAAATGAATAATTCATATGAGGTTCCACAAGAAGAAATGCTTTATGATTAGAAGATTGTGCATAAATATGAAAATATTCTTCCAAGTTAAGAGAAGAAAAATCTTGCCATTGATTCCTGATCGTTGTTGTTGTTGCCTCTTCTTACTTGTTTTTTTTTTATCAGAGTTGCCTCTTCTTGCATGTTGATATAAATAACTAGATCCTTTTCTTCATATTACTGATGATATCCTCTAAATTTCAGTCATTCTTTATCAAGTGTTAGCCAAATTCAACAGAACCGCTTGGAACACCCTTTAGTCAAATAGTCCCCAAATCAATCTCTACATAGAGTTCATTATTCACAAGACTTAACCCCTTTTCAGGGTGGTAGGAGGACTTGCGGCCTTTCCTTTAAATGTTGTTTACCCACTTTGTCTTCCAGAAACTCCTGGTGGGCAAATAATCTCCCTTGAGAATTCCAGCATTAAGCAGGTTCTCTATTCCCTTACCCTAATTCTTCTCTCTTATTAAAAAACATCCATTTCATCCACAAGCAATATGAAAAACTGCAAAGAGGAAAGCAATTATTCAACCCCAAAACAGAAAAGGAATCACAAACAGACCAGCACTGCCAACATATGTCTGAAATTGAACACCCTAAATAATAACCGTGCAACAAAGAACCTATCTAAACCAAGGGGGTAATAAATTCCTGACAAACATCTCCACCATGGGAACTCCTCTCTTAGAAACAATTGCCTAAAAGAATTAGCAACTCATATCCTTCAGGAGATCTTAGAACTCCCGTATACACTTATTCCATCTATACCACCCTTGAGAAGCTCATGAAAAAATAACAACAGAATATGCTTGAACTTGGAATCTATATATCCGTTCTTAATGTTTAAAGAATGAAAAAGGGCTTTAAAAGGCCTCTCAAAAAGCATATTCTTAATATTAACTTTCTAATTGAAAACAAGCCACAAAAAGGCCCCATCTTTAGAAGGGGGTTTGAATTTGAAAAGAAAGGGTTAGGAATAAAAGATATAAAATTAACAGAAGCAGAGAAAGCTCTAAGAAAGGAGGCAAAGAAAACCCAGAGATTAGCAAACTCCCGCAGCTAAAATAATAGGCTAAAAAACAAATAACATTAGGGACACAAGACAATGTCCTTTCTATGGAGATCACAATTCCCTGCATTCACATTGCCTATTTGGGCTATATCCTGGTGGGTTGCTACACATAAAATGTTCAAGATGTTGCATATAATATGATCAAAATCCAAGAAAGGTTTGTGATCTTAATACACACGGAGACACACAATTCAATTTTAATTTTTTTTTTTAAATTAAGATCACAATGCACTTTTACATTTCCAACATGATCTCATATTATGAACTGAGATATATATATTTTTTTGAGCAGAAATGAACAGAATGGTATATTAACAACACCTTTTTTTTAACAGAATGCAATTTTTTTTATAAGCTGAGATGAATGATACCATACCTTTCCTGAACTACTTCCAACAGCCATGAGGAAGCCCCCATCTCCATCAAACTCCAATGTTGTCACCTCCTAGAAATTTAATGCATACAATAAAAAATCATTAGGAAAAGGAAATAACGATGATAATTATGACGAAGATGATGCTTAGGAAAAGGAAACAATGATGGTCATCATCATCATATAAAACTCTAATGTTGTTACCCCAGGCGAAATTGTGTAAATCATTAGGAAAGATATAATGATGATGATAATGATTAGGAAAGGAGATAAATCATTAGGAAACTCCCAATCTTTTGTTACCACCTAAAAAATTGATTGCTGATAGTAAGAAATTATTGGGAAAAGGAAATAATAATAGCGATTATCATACTCAGGAGAAGGACTAGAATTGTTAAGGAATAGGATATATGCTGCTGATGAATTTTTTTTTTTAAATTTCTTTTAATTAGTGGAAATATACTGATGATGATAAGCATCATCACGGACCAACAGGAACCATCCAGGTTCTGCTGGGATGTGGAACTTGTGACATGGAAGAAAGAGAAACATGATAAGCTTTTCACTGTTCCTACTTTTTCATCATTTGAAGAAACTTTTCTGTCAAGGACAATCAAATCCAAGGACAGTCACAATATGGTTAAAATAATAAAAAACCCACAGCAGACCATATTAGGTCTCCTCATGTGTAACAAGTTCAAGATACAACAAACAATATAATTTGCATATTTATTAAAACATCTTAATTTGCAATGATATTTAGTCAATACAAGAAATGGCCATTGTTCATGCAAAAAAATGAATCCCTATTCTTGGTTTTTCAAAATGAGTCGATCAGTACGTGTGAACACCTTTCCCTTCCCCATTGTTGAGGATGCAATTCACATAGACAACCACAGGTTTGGAAGTAGAATAGCTACCTGATCAATATCCCTTGCAGGTGAAACAGCATCTATCCTACCAACTGATGATCTTGCTCTCATATCAAAGCATTCAATAGCACCATCATAACATTCTGACCTTGACCCATGAAGATTACTGGGTTGAAAAACAAGAGTCTTCAGTTTCTTGAACAAGCAGATGTCAATATTTTAACCATTGAACTTTCTGATTGCTAAAGAGTACAAGCGGACACTATAATTATTGAAAGATTCACCAACCTTCGAGATACTACATTTAGAGCTGGGGATTGAGTGCTAAGAGGAGAGGAAACGTCCCTGAGAACAAATAAGTCAAAAGCAGCATAGACAAAACCCCGAGCAACAAAATTAGTTCAACAAAGATTATATGAAAGACATAACATAATGATAAAAGCACATTCTAAATTAATTACGTACGGATGGTGAAGCGACACAAAGCAAGTCACAAGACCATTGATCATATGCAATATCTCTTCCCATCCTGTCAAACACAGAAACAAATAAGCATAACCATAAGCTGCTATGTCACACCTCTGGTTACATGGTACAAGTAATAGCACTTCTCTGCTACTCTTGTCATCCTTAGAACAAGCCATGTTATCATAAAAGAAAAAAAAATGGCATGTTCACACCCTGAACACAGTAATGAAAGAGCTAAAAAATTAAGCCAATAACTTTCCTGGATTCAACTCCGAGTTTTTATTTTTTATTTTTGATAGGTGGAACCAACTCCTAGTTTTAAATGACACCAGAAAGAATTTTTCTGACAACAGACATGACCTGATGCACCCACAGTGAAATGAAATGTAACATTGGATATATCAATTTTATAAGAGTATGATTCAAAATCTAATTGAATGAATAAAAATTTAAATTCCTATCATTTTTAAAAACATGCAACAAAAAAGTAACAAAATTACATATAACAATAAATAATTAATTTGATAATAGAAGTGTTTAAAGAGGAAAGTAAAGTCTACAAGGCATGCCTCTTCAATAGTGAGTGGTTTCTTTGAGCATAGGTGCACCTTTTAGAACTATGATTTAACCATCTATCATTAAAACTTAAGGATGCACAAAAAATTTCATACAAGACTACAACTTTAAATAAAGTTCAAAAAGTAAACCTTGGAATTCGCATGATGTAATGACTTCCATATTTTGCATGTAGACAAGCGAACAGTGTTACATAGGAATGCAAGCTTTGAATGATCATCACCAGAGTATCTGTTGGGCGACAAAATATTGTAGTGGAATTTAAAATCTGTGAAATATTATGAAAGGAAATTGACTAGTAATTATTTTCAGCATTCATAATCCAAATTAAATATTTTACGATTCGACTGAAAGATTGAGGTAAATCCAGAACCCCTGAGCATACAGTGTACGAAGATGTTGAAGCATACAATGAGATGTCCAGATAATTCCCGATAGAAACAAAATATTAAAAAGTTGCTCAGAATTAAAATAAGAAAATTACCCTGAAAATATGCCTACCCACGTTCTGAAACCATATTGTCAAATTGTACGCGAGATGATCTCCAAGTTTGTATAATTGACACCCACAATACGTACAGAACTCATATGATTCGGACACATACCAAGCTTATTTTCCTAATGGCAAACTGGCGTGGTTTTCATGTGTAAGAAGTCCGGTATGCATTATGAGCCCAAACTCAAAAACAGCAGGCTTTTAAGTTGACAACTTCACAGTGTGCTTGATGTCGAGGTTTGTGTCTTCTCTATACTATCCACTCCCCAGGCTAACACGTAAGGCCTCATGCCATTATGGACACAAATTCTAATATTGAACTTAAGAAATCCTAATAACATAACACCTAAAATAAACAAAAGTTCAGTGGCAGAACATGAGATACTTGACAAGGGACCAATATTCTAAATTTTAGGTTTCCTTTATTATTGTATCAATGTGATAGCACCATTTTAGGTTCCCTTTACCATCGTATCAATGTGATAACCATTGCAGTTTCTTCTGCCAGTATCCAATATTTCTAAATTTGTTGGGTTTTAAAAGGTCCATATGACAACACAACAATGATAGCACTTTCTAACCATTTGTTTACATTGTTAAAGGATTGTCATCTTCTTATGTTACATCTTTGAAATGATTGAAGATGCTTATTTCTGTTTCAAAAAATAAAAGCAGAAAAAAGGAAAACAAAATACTATCTTACAACTACATGGATGTTTGTCATGAGTTCTTGGAGTGTCTTCTTTCCTCCTAGTGAAATGTAGATTAAGATTGAGATTGCCTATCATTGCAGAGGAGATTATAGTAGAAATGAAGTCACATTAACAAAGGCTCCTTGGATAAATCGGGTCAAGTGGGCATCGGAGTTCATTGGTGCGTCTCCGTTTCTCTAATGGTGGGAATTAAAATTGGGCTTGGTAGAGCTTATGGGGCCTTACTTGATAGAAGCGCAGAATTAACATTGATGAGGCTATGTGAGAAAAACAAGTACAAATGGGTATTGGTGGCATTTCAAGAACCATAGGGTGGCGCTAACAAGGCTTTCTTAAAGCCAATAGGTGTTAAGTAGGAAGCTGAAGTGCGGCTCAGTCTACCTTTCAATGAAACTACGAAAGAGGCAATATTATTGGGTGTTTATGACACAAATAGAGAGAGATAAAACATCATTCCGGGGTTCCTTGGGGTGAGAAAGGGTCATGAAGATATGACCAAAGCATCGGATTATCGGACTTTCTAGATATTTGAGTCATTAAGTCTATATCTGCCAATCTGGAAGGTAATCTACTTGCCCCGAGAAAAGCCACCCATACCATTAGGCATTGTTAGGGCTTTCCATTCGGAGTTTGTTTTGTTTTTCTTTTTTTGTTTTTTGGTAGTGGGTAGATAAATAATGAGATAAAAGTAATAAGATACTTGAAATGAAATTCCACATGATTCAATCAATATTTCTTGATATCATTAATGAAGATGGTTTAAATTTTCTATTTTAGTGAACAGTAAACATGTTCATATGAGTTTTTTTCAATTATTCTTTCGTATGGGTTAGAAAACATGTTAAAACATTTTTATATATTGGTTTTCATTTTATTAAAATACGACAAAACAATTAATAATGTTGCCTTGACCAAACTCGATAAATGTAGTATATGGAAGCTAGAACAGCTATGAAACCCAAGCCAGTTTCCTTGTTCCCTAATGGAAAGCTAGAACACTCTAGAAACCTCCTATCACGACCCACATCAATAGCATTTGTATATTACAAGAGAATAAATCACTTAACTTGATGCTTTTAACAATGAAAATTATTGAAAAAAAAAAGTGCGGAGTCTCTCTTCCCACACAATGTTGATTATGAATAAAAATACATTTATGAGTTAAGGTAAATATTATATAAATTATAATACTATAGACAAATGAAAAACTAGGAAATAGAGCGAGGGTTGTCAATGGTGACCATTAGTTTTCAAGACAATGAGAGATGGTGACCATTAGGAATGATAGAGTGGAAAGGGTGAGATGGTGCACATTGTCGGCGCAGAGTGATCACATTGAGGAATACCTGAAAATCATTATCTACGAGACTAAATGCCTTTCAAACTTCAAAGGCAGTTCCCTAAATTTCGTACACCTTGACTTGTGGAGGTAAATACGAATTTCAAGAGATAGATACCATGATCGAGGAAGATTTTATTTTAAGTTGAGCCATCATGTTTTGTTTTAACACAAATGATAACAATATACAAGGAACTAAAATCTGAACTCCTGACACGTGCAATAAGAAGCTCTCCATCGGGGGTAGCCTTGATTTTTGGTTGTTACGATTCTCAAACTTCAATCACGGATTAAGTCCACCCTTTGCGGATAGTCTAACAATGGATAAAGTAAAACAAAACTAGCGAATAAAATAACGAATCGAGAATAAATCAATTTAGGGAAGTCTACTCTAAGAAAAGTATTAAGTAATATCAAACACAAGTTTGCATAGTTGCCACTAAGATTAAAAATTACCAGAAATAGCAAGGCAAAATAAATTCTGTCTCTCTGCCATTCATATCTTAGAATGGACAACCTAATTACCATCAACTTGGGATTCATGATACCTAGAATTATTTCCATCGGTGTAAAGTATCCACAATACTCAAATCTGATCTCTTCTGAAATGATTACAGTGTCTGACGGGATATTCATCTGCACTCATAACCATTCCTGAATCATATAACAAGAATCGACTACATAGCACAAGTGAAGTACTTCTATCGTGTTGGGCGAGGGTTCTTGTAAGGCTAGGGGAGTCTGAACCCCCGAAAGCCGTTGAGGTGATGGTAGGTGGAATAAGGTTCCGGATTCAGTTGTGGTGGGAGTTTTCTCCCTCTCTGAAGGTTGATTCGAGTCCAGAGCAAAGGAGAAAGTTCAGAAGTTGCAGGGACGACGATGGAGGAGCATGCCTGGGGAGAGAGTGTGCCTAGGGGGAAGTGCGACGCAATCGACTGCAAGCTTAGTGGTATGCAACAGGAGACGTGCATGACAAGTCTCCCGATCCATGTCGAGCAGACCCGAGTTGTTCCGGTCAGTCTTCGAGTCTTATTTGGAGCTGATCGTTAGAGCGAGGCACAGGTTGGCGGACCACTCAAACCCCTTTTCGGGTTAGTTGGTGGGCGGGTGTTTTGGGCAGAAGGGTGGACCTGGGCCTCAAGGGCCAAACTGAGAATTGGGCCCGCTTCTTGACCCAGAGGGAGATCCTATTACTATTAGGCTGTTTTTAAAAGGGAAGAAGGGCCTTGGTTTCAGCCCAAGCCCAAACACCCATCCTATGGAGGGCCCGATGAAAATTTCAAAGGTGGGAGGTATTCAAGCTAACCCCTTTTAAGCCCTAAGGGGTTAGTGTGAGGAATCCACTTTCGAAGATCTTAGAAAAGTCGCTGATTTGAAGGAAGGAGCGACCGTTGGCATTGAGAAGGAAGGGGAGATAGTTGCAGAGACTGAGTCTCGAATCAAATTTGGAGACTTCGAGACACGAGGCTTCTAATGTAAACCTGGATTTTTTAAATAGGTTTGAGATTTCTACACCTATAGTTGTTAATCCTTCTCCTCTCTCAGTTTTTGGCTAGCCTCTTTTTCAATGGGGCTCTTTTGGCCGAAGTTACATGTCTGGGAGATGAGGAGTCGCGGTGTGGCGAGAGAGAACGAGTAGAGGCCGATCAAGGACTATTGGTGGGTTTTGGGTAGAGGGAGGGGGTAGAAGAGGTGACTCCATTAGCCGTGGAAGGGTATAAAAGGTGGGAGGACAGTATGTTGGTAAAATTCAGCGAATTTTTGGGATTTTCGATTGTGAGTTTTGAGCCTCAAATTATTGATCTCAAGCGGCAGATGTTGGATAACCGGAATAAAGGATCAAAAGTGGGACAAACACCAGTGCCTAGGTGTGAACGTGAGTTGAAGAAGTTAGAGTGCCACGATCTTGATGGTGGGCAAAAGTGGGAAAGCGTAAAGCAGAGATAAGAGGGAACCTTTTATTCTGATTAGGATGAAAATTAAAATTTTATCTTGGAATGCAAGAGGGTGAATAATCGAGGGAGAGAAAAGTTATTAAACAATTCATCAAAGATCAGGGAGTGGATTTGGTTTGTTTGCGAAACAAAAAATTCGAAATGACCCTTAGGAAGGCTTAAAACTGGGGCACAGAGATTTTCGGATTAAGTGCCGGTCGATACAATGGGGATTGCAGGAGGCATTATGTTGTTTTGGGATAAGAGAACCCTGGAGGTTACTGAGACGGTGAGTGGGATCTTCTCCGTCTCTTGTTTATTCAAAATTGTAGAAGATGGTTTTCAATGGGTTTTCAATGGATTTTCACTAGTGTTTATAGCCCAGTGGTGGTCAATTTAAACTAAAACCTATGGGAGGAATGAAGTGCAATGAGAGGCTTATGGTCAAGACCGTGGTGTATTGGGGGTGACTTTAATGTTACCATCTCCCCCAGTGAAAGCAATAAGGGTGGCAGAGTTACCCTGCCTATGCGTCGTTTCGCATAAGTCATGGATGACTTGGGGGTGAGGGACATGCCCTTCTGGGGGAGTCCTTTACTTGGAGTGGAGCGTGTGGCGGTGATGTCACAAGTTGATGGGTTCCACCTGGACGGGGATTGGGGAGAAGTTACTTCAACAGGGTGATCTAGAGTACTCTTCCTAGACCGGTCTCGGATCACTTCCCCATTCTCTTAGATGGAGGAGGTATCAGATCAGGTCCCTCCCTTTCCGGTTTGAATCTATGTGGCTGAAATCCGAAGGTTTTAAAGACCTCCTAAAAGGGTGGTGGCAAGGGTTAAGCTTTAAAGGTTCTGCGAGTTTTATCTTGGCTAAAAAGTTGAAAGGTCTTAAAGGCAAACTGAAGGCGTGAAATAAGGAGATTTTTTAGCTGATGTGGGAGCAAAATTTCGAGCCTTCACAGTGGTTTTTGGTATAACCAAGAGAAGGAGAGGGAGCTTTCCTTAGAGGAGTTTAACGAAAGAGTTAAAGCTAGGAATGATTACAAAAGATGGTCTCTCTTAGAGGAGGTTTCTTGGAGGCAAAAGTCGAGAGAGATGTGGCTTAAAAAGGGGGATAGAAACACAGGTTTCTTTCACAAAATGGCGGCTCGCATAGAGAGGAGCTCTGATAAACAAAATTAGAGTTAGCAGTGGTGGCCACGGAAGATAATGTCATTCGAGAGGGATTACGAGACACGTTTAAGGGACTCTTTAAATACGTAGGGGATGGCGCCACTGCTCCCTAATATCCCTATGGAGGTTTTAGAGAATTTAAGGATCTTTGCCGGATTGGATGATAGGTTTTTTAAGGAAGAAGTCTTTGTAGCCATTTCAGGCCTCAATGGTGAGAAGGCCCTAGGGCTAGATGGCTTCCCTATTGTGTTCTGGTCTTTTAGTTGGGAGTTTGTTAAGGAAAAAGTGATGGATTTCTTCAAGGAGTTCTTTGAGCAGAAGAAGTTTGTGAGAAGCTTGAATGCTACTTTCTTGGTGATGATCCCTAAAAAAGGAAACGTAGAGGATATCAAAGATAATAATTTAGGTAGTCTACTAGGAGGGTTTGTATAAGATCCTAGCAAAGTCTTGGCTAATAAGCTGAGAAGGGTAATTGACAAAGTGGTTTCCCCCTCCCAAAATGCATTTGTGGAAGGGAGGCAAATTTTAGATGTTGCCTTAATTGCGAATGAGGTTGTGGACTCCATGCTGAGAAGGACTGATGGCGGGGTGGTTTGTAAGCTGGGCATTGAGAAGACTTACGATCATTTAAATTGGGAGTTTGTGATTGAGGTAATGAGGAGAAAGGGTTTTGGCGGATGGTTGAGCTTGGATTTCTAGTGTGTCTCTTGCTTCATTCTCTTAATCAACGGAACTTCCACGGGTTTTTTCCGAAGTACGAGGGGTCTTCAGCAAGGGGACCCCCTATCCCCATATCTCTTTGTCTTGGGAATTGATATTTTAAGCCGTTTGATAAACAAGGCTGTGGAAGGGAACTTCTCGTCTGGTTGCAAGATCGAAGGTAGAGGGGAGGAGGAGGAGGAGTTAGGTACATCACACTGTATATGCCGTGTCCTTGTGTTACGCAAGGATAATCCTGACCATTTTGCTCATATGGGGTGGATTCTAATGTGGTTTGAGGCCCTCTCGGAGCTGAAAATCAATTTGGGCAAAAGCCAAATTTTCCCTATAGGAGGGAGGGAGAATGTTAAGACTTTTGGCCAGTGGTGGGTTGCAGAGTCGAGACACTTCACTGCGCAGTACTTGGGCCTCCCCTTAGGGCCCCACCTGAAGTCGGTAGGGATGTGGGATCTACATTGAGGGGAAGGTTTAGGAGGAGATTGACTATTTGGAAGCGCCAATATATTTCTAAAGGGGGAAGAGTTACACTTATCTAAAACATCCTGTCAAACCTTCCTATCTACTTCATGTCTCTTTTCCGGATCCTGAGTTTGGTGTGCAAAAGGCTGGAAAAAATTTAGAGGGACTTTCTTTGGGGTGGGGGTAATCTGGAGAAGAAGCCTCATTTAGTGAAATGGGCCTGATGCGCGCAGAACAAAAAGGTAGGTGGCTTGGGTGTTAGAAGTTATACAAGCTAAACAAAAGTCTTATTAGGAAATTAGATTCAGTGGTTATGATAGAGGAATTCTCTATGGAGGGAGACTATCAGAAGAAAGTTTGGAGAGATGCAAGGGGGATGGTGTTCAGGGGAGAGCAGGAATAATTTTGGGATAGGCTTGTGGAAAGAAATCAGGAAAGACTGGGAGGTTATCCTTAAAAATGCCAAATTTGTGATTGGTGAGGGTAGCAGAATCTGGTTTTGGAAGGATTTTTGGTGTGGAGAGGTGGCCTTGTGCATGGCGTATCCGACTTTGTTTAGCTTGGCTGTCCGAAAAGAGGCTTTGACCAGGGAGGTTTAGGACATCTCGAATGAAGGCAGATGGGCCCTTTGTTTTAGTAGAGCTTTTAATGACTGGGAAGTGACAGGGGTGGAGAATTTTTTGCATACGATTCAACCTAGGAGAGTTGTCTCAAACAGGGAAGACATGTTGATCTTAAAAGAGAGTAACTCGGGTATTTATTTAGTCAAGCTAATGTATGAGGCGCTAAATCGCCCTACCTCTGAGTCAAGGCCTTTTCCTGCTCTTTCAGTTTGGAACCCTTTGGTTAGCTAAGGTGGGCTTTTCTTTGGGAGGCGTCTTAGGGAAGGTGTTGACCTTTGGATCAAGCTCAAAGGGGAAGACCCTTAGCAAGCCCGGATGCTACCCCTCTGTGAGAAGGAGGAGGAGAAGCCTTAGAGCCATCTTCTTCTGCTTGTGCCTTTGCCCGCGAGGCTAGAATACTGCAGGGCTTATATTGGCTATCGTTGGTATTAGGTGGGTCTTTCCTTTCTCACTTCGATAGGTTCTCCTTGCTCGACAAGGAACTCAATTGGGAAAGAAACGTAAGAAAGTGTGGAGGACAGCTCCCCTTTGCCTCTTTTGGACAATGTGGCATGAAAGAAATAGAGCGATCTTTGATAATGAGGCCTTCTCTGCGTATAGATTAAAGGGCCCTTTCATTTGTAATTTTTGGTCTTGGTCTAACGTGTTTAGTGGGGACAAAGACAGGAGTTTGCTGGATTTTCTAACGTGGATGGGGTATAGATGATTTTTTGGGGTTGGTGGGTTTTCCCGAGCTTTTTGGCTCTTTTCTGGGCTGTGTGTCTTTAGTATACTCCCAGTGTAATTTTGGGTAGCTTTGCTGTATTTTTTTGTGGATTTAATACATGCTGTTTTATCCATCAATATATATATATATATATATATATATATATATATATATATATATATATATATATATATATATATATATAAATAAACAATTGAGATAATTCTGAATCCTTTTTTTTATTTTTAAAGTAGAAAAACTAGATATGCATAATAAAAATTCTAAGAAATAAAAAAGATGAAGAAGAACACCACAGATTTTGTTAAGTGACATTTTAGGGTTTTTTACGATAGGAAATAGATTTGTTAGCGATTGCCTAGAAGTAAACAAGGCACATACGTCTAAGTGATAGGCACCAACGGACAAGCAAAAGAAGAGAGGGAAAAATACACGCATGCAGACAAGTTCATTCTCCTTGGAGCTAAGCAACCCACAGGCTTCCTCTAACTCGTTCTAAAAATTACTCATAAAAGAAAACACATTAGAATTGAACTTGGAATGGGATACTGTGCATCTCACGTGACAGTCATGTGAATGGCTCGAACTCAACGAGGACACACTCGACACGTGGCTCATGGAGATCGAATGTCGAACCCATCTCAGTCACCTCGAGTATTGAAGCATAGGGGTCAGACGCTCGATCAAACAAGTCTCCTCAGGCATTAGGCATGTTTCGGCATCCACCTCAACAAGTGTTATACCGCAATAACATAAGCTTTGTGCCAAGAATTATGGACCACTCATAACTGTCTACCACATAAATGCCCACCTCATAACCGTCCAAGATGTATCCGTGACTATATAATGTATGAAGTTGTACCCAAAGGCAGAGAAATTCTATTTGAGCAATATTCATTAGAGAAGTAAAAGAAAAAACTCATTTGAGAAAAGGTTTGTGAGGCCTTTCCAGAACTAAGGGTTTGATTTAAAAAAAAAAAAAAATAGCAAATACTTCATATTATAACACACCAAACTCCAAAATAAACACTATTTATGATGAATACACATTATGATGGTTTGCTCGCCCAGTTCGATGGAAGCTATATATATATATATATATATATATATATATATATATATATATATATATATATATATATTTTATAAATGATTCAGCGATAAGCATGAATGACCACACATTGCATTGAATAATTGGCTGGTATAATAATTGTAACACTATAAATGGGTTTACGGAAGAATGAAAATATAGTTTTTTTCTTGAATTATCTCTATTATCTGTTTTCTCTCTTCTTTATATTTCAACACGTTATCAGTGCGAGGCTGAACAATCACAAAGTCGAAGCTCAAATCCGGGGAACTCGAACCTCGAGACGATGGCCTAATCATGTAAACAAAGGTACATTTCAATTTCATAATCTGAAAATTTTTTTGAAATTTTTTTCAGACTTCCAATTTCAAAGTTAAAAGCCTGAAGCTTGAACTTTGTTGTAAAAACCATGAAGCCTACGTTTGAAATATTCAAGCCTAATGCTTGAAGATGAAGAAGAGTTATTTTCTTTTAAACAATTTGAAGCATGCATGCAGAATGTTCAAGCACAGCTTAGAAGAAAAAAGAAAAAAAAGAAAAAGAAAAAAAAGGGGGGGTTTATTTCTAAACAAAATAAAATAAAATAAAATAAAACAAAATTTTCTTTCAAACCGACTTGAACCCCTGATGTTCGGTTTTAATTTTACACCAATTACCACTTAAACTCAATTATATTATTATTAAATACACCACAAATTATAATTTCCTTCTATATATATATATATATATATTTTACTTTATTAATATAGTGTTAATTATTTCGAGGACAAAAAATGTCGATGATATCGCAAACTCAGTTGCTACCTTGATATTTCGAGGCGAGAATTATTTATCTTGGATCTTGGATCTTTGAAATCTCTTTGATCTTGTGAATCTTGGGAAGGCAATCGAGGAGGGAAATCTTAGCGTACTTTGTAGGATAAGTAAGGCCTTAATATTCCTTCGCCATCATATTGTTGAGAGGCACGAAAAGTGAATATCTAGCGGTCAAGGATCCATTGATTCTACGGATGAGTTTGGAAAGAGCGATATGATCATCAAAAAATAAGTAATTCTTCGAGAGGCTTTGTTATGATTGGCTTCATTTACGACTACAAGATTTCAAGTCAGTTAGTGACTACAACTCAGCCTTGTTCAAAATTAGTTCTCATCTGAAATTATGTGGAGAAAAGATTACAGATGAGGACATGTTTGAGAAAACATACACTAAGCTTTCCACGCCTGCAATGTGCTCTACGAGCGGTAATATAGAGGCGTCGTTTGCAAATATTACGAGTTAATTGCATGTCTACTTGTAGGTAGTGGGCTCAATGGTGTTACTAAAAAACCACCAATCTCGCCCTACTGGATCTATGTCATTGCCTAAAACCAATGCTACAATTCCAGTTAATAGACGTGGGCGTGGGCGTGGGCGTGGGTGTGGGTGTGGTCATGGACAAGGCCGAGGTCGTGGTTGTGGTTGTGGTCGCTATAATTCTTGGAATCGAAGTGATTATAATCAATCTCAAAACAAGAACAATACCTCCAACAACCAGAAGTTGAATCGTTCAGAAAAATTATCCAGGAAGGCAGGGCCACATAACAAAGGTTTATGAGGCGAATGTTACGAGATGTGGAATGAAGGTCGCTAGTCTCATTACACAGTAAATGCGACCAAACATTTGGTTGACCTTTATCGGGCTCAGCCAAAAAGAAAAAGACAAGCACATTGAAACAAATTTTATTGTGAAAGACACTATGGATCTGATGATCTTTTCTTTGATGATGACCAGTGCGATTACCTTTGAAACATTTTGATGTTTATGATTTTTTTGAAGATCCAAGTGGAAAAATTGACCATTTTATTGGGGATGGCAATGTATGCTATGATTGAGACATATGATTATCCTGTTACTAATTTTTATGTTATTTTCTTTTTCATACTGTTTTTCCATACAGTTATCTATAATGCGAACTTTGATTTTCTATTTAAATTTCGTTTTTATTTTAAAGATATATGGATCCCTCCCCAGAATTGATCAATTATATGCCATCTGTTGGTGATACATGTCTTGCTGACTGTGCCACAACCCACACGATCTTACGTGATAAGAAATATTTTTCAAACTTCACATTAGCTCAATCTAATGTTCATACTATCTCGAGTCATTAGCTTTGATTAACGGCTCAAAAAAGCCACCATTATTCTCTTAGAAAGGCCTTAAATTGAAAAAATTGAAAATGCCCTTTATTCTAATAAATCTAGTAGAAATTTACTCGGTTCAGATATTCGCGAAATGGATATCATATTGAAACTACTTGAATCATGATGAGTAGTATTTACTCATTACTTCTATTATTTTGGGCAAAAATGTATCTTAGGAACAATTACCTTCTTTATCTTGTGGGTTATATCAGGACAACTATTAGATCTATTGAATCTTATCTTTGTCATGAACGGAAGTTCAATGACTCAAATGCATTTTACTTTGGCATGGCCCGGCTTGGGCATCCGGAATTTCCATGATCACGCCGTATAGTTCAAAATTCTCTTTGGGCATCCATTAACAAGCAGACAAATTTTAATGCTTGATGGTTATACTTGTCTTTGCTGTCCAAAAACAAATTAATTATTAGACCATCTTTTACAAAGGTTACCTTTGAATCCCAGCACACCGACGTATTCAAGGGGGATATTTGTGGGTCTATTCACCCACCTAATAGTGGACCTTTAGTTATTTTATGTGGTTTAATTGATGTCTACTCAATGGTCTCATGTATGCCTTCTTTCTAATAAATATTATATATGTACAGATTAGTAAAATAAAAATTATTTCAGTACAATTCTATGATCTTATATCAGAATTAAATCTAACAATATAGAATTCTCATCTCAAACATTATAATTAGTATATGTCTAATAGTGGATTCAACATCTTTGTTATCTGTTATTCTCAGATCGGTAGCGAATCACATAAGCGCGATTATGTGAATAAATTACCTTTGTGGGTGTGATCTTACCTGTCTGCAAATTTAGTCGCCTTAGTCCTCTGACCAATCATGATTTATCACCATTACAGCTTGCTAAAGGTTATCAACCTAATATTTCACATTTGCGAGTTTTTGGTTGCGCTGTTTATGTTTCAATTCCATCCACACATCGACCTAAGTTAGGTCCTCAACGTAGTCTTGGTAATTATGTTCGCTTTCAATTTGCATCTATTATAAATTATATCGAGCCTTTTACGGGAGTTTTTTCTTGCTCAGTTTGCAGTTGTCACTTTGATGAAAATGCTTCCGCCATTAGGGAATGAAAGCCAATTCCAGAAGAATGACGATAAATTACATGGAATGAGTCATCTTTATCTCACCTTGATCCCCGATCTGGCTTAATCGAACTAGAAGTTCGAGGAAAATAATTCATTGCAGGGTCTTGCGAATCAATTGCTGATGCTTTTTATTGATTCGACAAAGTTACAAATCACATATCACGATCATAAATATCCCGACAAGTTGAAATCCCGATAGGAAAATTGCAAGCGGCATGACCGAAAGAATGAACTGAAACCACGATTAAAGCGTGGAAGACCTGTGGCTCCAAAAGACACGATTCCTAGAAAAGGAAAAGTGCTATATCTATGACTCTAAAAACATATAAGCTGACTCGCCCGAATTCGATGAACAAGTAGCCCCTGCGAGATGCACCGAGTCGAAGTTATCTCTTAATGAAGTATCTGGGGTACATAACAATGAAGAGATCTCTATCAGTATATACGTGAGGAAGAGCTATAGGATCAAATACTACCTATAAATGATGTTTTTTCTTTCAGTGGCTATGGACATTATAAGAAATGATGAAGATCAGAGCGCAAAATGTGAATGAATGTCGACATTCAGCTTGATTGGTGAAATGGAAAGAAAGCGATGAACGAGAATAAGATCAGCGGCTAAACAAGAGGTATTTGGACCCGATGGTTAAAACCTTCCTGAATACTCTGACACATTGGATATCATATCGATGGGTCTTTGTAAGAAAGCAAAATGAGAATAATGAAATAGAGCGATATAAAGCACGCCTTGTGAGTTTCTCGAAGACCTTTATAATTGACTATGAGGAGACATATTCTCCCGTAATGGACGCAATCACATTTCGATATTTGATAAGTTTAACAATCTCAGAAGCACTGGATATGCGTCTGATGGATGTAATCACAGCATATTTATATGGATCTCTAGATGCTAATGTATATATGAAAATCCCTGAAGGATTATGTGCGAAACGATGAATTCAAAACCACGGAGCATGTATTCAATCAAGTTGCAAAGATCTTTATATGGATTAAAAGCGGTTTGGTCGAATGTGGTGTGCGCATAATTGTTCCAAAAGCCGATGTTACTGAAAGAAGGATATGTGAATAATTCGAATTTGTCGAATTTGTTTCATCGAAAGAAAGCAGAAAATGGATTGGCAATAATAGTAGTATATGTAGATGATTTAAATTTGATTGGGACTCTGAAGAGCTCATGAAAGCTTGACCGACTATTTAAGAAGAATTTGAGATGAAAGATCACTTGGGAAAACAAGATATTGTCTCGGCTGCCGGTCAGTATTGTTTGAATGATGTATTGATTCATCAATCATCATATACAAAAAAAAAGTTCTGAAACGCTTTTATATGGATAAATCACACCCCTTAGTTCCCCGATGGTTGTTAGGCCACTTGAAGTAACTAAAGATTCATTACGGCTAAGGAAGAAAATGAAGAGTTGCCAGTCACAGAAGTACCATATCTTAGTACAATTTGTGCACTAATGTATCTTGCAAATTATACTCGATTAGACATTGCTTTCTCAATTAATTTATTAGCAAGATACAACTCAGCTCCAACTAAAAGGCACTGGAATGGAATCAAACATATATTGAGATATCTCTGTAGGACAAGTGACATGAGATTATTTTATTCAACTGTGGAACCATAGTAGCTATGTAGATCACGGGGATATCTTCGGACCCTCCTGGCTTCGATCACAAACATGATATATATTTACTTATGGAAATATTGTAATATCTTGGAGATCAGTTAAACAAACAATGGTGGCCACCTCCTCTAATGCATTCCGAAATCTTTGCGATGCGTGAAGTTAGTAGAGGAATGTGTTTAGTTGGGGATCCATTATATAGCATCGGAGAATCATGTGGATTATCTTATTAAGAATAAATCCAGCAGTATTATATGAACAATGTTCATGTATTGCGCAAATCAAATGAGGATATATTAAAGGTGATCGAACTAAGCACATTTAAAAGCTGAGGATTCTTCTACACTCATGAACTTCCGAAAAGATGAATTGCCCGAAATTAGGTAATGCGACAAATAGGTCGATGTCCAATAAATTTATTTCTTTAAAGCCGTATCTTACTTGACATTCGAAACTTTGTATAGCAAGTTGACATGCGCTAGCTTAAAGATCTTAATTGAAAAGTTGAACAATATAATCAATAATAAGCTGCAGGGAGTATGAATAAGATGTTAAATCTTTGTCTTCTTTTCCGCCCGTTCGGGTTTTGTCGCTGGGTTTGCGACAAGGTTTTTAATGAGGCAGTCTTATGTCCCAGTGATGGTCGTTGAGAGTGTTATAAAATGATTATTTGATCGGCTTGTGAATGGCCCAGCATATTCTTAGGTGAATAATTATTACGAGTATTAATGATAAGTATGCCATATATATGAGTTTTTGGAAGAATGAAAAAATAGTTTTCTTCTTGAATTATCTTTATTATCTCTTTTCTCTCTTCTTTATCTTTCAACAATATATATATTATTATTATTATTATTATTATTGATGGGTCAAAAACAACATGTATTAATCACAAAAAAATACGGCAAAGCAGCCCAAAAGAAACATCAAATTTTGCGGCCAATCATTTGGACTTACTTAGACCCAATACAACTATCTATAGTCTTCAACGTAAAACCATAAAACCAAACAGACTTTAATTTAAATTCCACAAAATATTCTTGGCAACCAACTGTATATAGAAGAAATTGAAAATTACAAGGGAGAAATACTTACCAAGAAATCACAAGGGAGAAAAAAAAAAATTTAAAAGCAAAAAATACCTTGGTTTTTGCGAAGAGCCCTCAATTTCTTAGGGGGAAGCCAGGTAGCGAGGGAACGCTGATCAGATGATACAGTATACATCTTGACCCCATTAATGGAGGTCGACTTTGAATTTCCCACCTAGTGACCCATCGTTCTCCGACTTTCCACCCTAAATCCGACAAATTCGAATCGAATACACACAAATCGGAAGAAAGAAGTATACAGAGAGAGAGAGGGAGGGAGAGGCTCGATTCAACAGGCAGCTTTGATGATAGGCGGTAACCGTGTTTAGAAAATTTGATTCCCGCGCTTCGCCGCCCCTCTCCAGCTACAACG
The DNA here is from genome assembly GCA_016808115.1 of Tetrastigma voinierianum. Taxonomy (NCBI): domain Eukaryota; kingdom Viridiplantae; phylum Streptophyta; class Magnoliopsida; order Vitales; family Vitaceae; genus Tetrastigma; species Tetrastigma voinierianum. The sequence goes on along the minus strand of JAEQBH010006967.1, from coordinate 3,890 downwards.
TCAATGTAAATCGAAATCCTCAAGTGACAAAATCGGGCATGATATTTATTATTCATCAAATATGAAAAAGCTGAAACCTACTTTAAAAGTTGAGGATGAGATTTTAGTTTTAGAGACCCAGATAAAGCCCAATAGCCCAAAATTTGGGCCGGCCCATGTACAGCCCAAATTAGGATAATGAATCGTAGCCCTAATTTTCGTTTGGACGAAGCATCCCAGTCTTCCCTGCGACAAGGCTTGCGTTCAGTCGATCTGTTCTGAGAAGGCCAACTCGAGAGCATTCAGTAAGTACTTTTTCTCAAACGCTGCGTCTTGTTCGATCTCAGTTGGTACTGTTCCAATTTATCTCCCTATTCAATCAATCGACTACCGTTACGCACAATCAGTTTGAATGCTCGGAAAACAGCTAGAAATTGGAAGAAACTTGTGAATTGTAAATCGTTTACTGTCTAGGTTTCGGATTTTTGGAAGCAAAGAAAACAAGAGTGATAACGAAGTAATCAAAATGTGCTTCTATTTTATTTTGCTCCATGTTCATTGTAACCAAGCAGACGGTTGGATTGCTGTCTAGTGTGCTTTATAGGTTGTATATGTTATTCCTGGAAGGTTTTTATTTTAGAGATTGTCTTTGAAAACCTGTAGGTGGCATTTTTAGTTACTGCTCCAGACCAAAATTTTGAGGTTTTATTTATTTTTTTCCACTCTTCTTCTGGTAACCAAAGAGACAATGTAATTAGAAAGCTTTTGGAGTTTTCAATTCTAGAGTTTCTCTTTGAACATATGTGGAACTATTGCCAATCTTCTGTGTTACAGCTCAGACTGAATTTTTTGTTAGATTGAAGGTCTTTGCTGTTTGGGAATGATTTCATGTATCAAAATTGATTTGGTTTAGATGCAAGAAAATATGGAAAAAAAGCTATTTAAATGTTGAATTATAAAATTTGGCCTATGATGATTTGGCAATACAGCCTTATTCTTTTTCTTTTTTTCCTTTTTTTTTGGAAGAAAAAGATGGTAATTAACTTTTGGTTTTCTTATCACTCTTTTTTGGGAAACAAACTATAGGGCTAGGATTTCCTTTGAAGGCTTTTAACTGTCAATGCTCTTTAAAATTTTGAATTTTAGGATTTCCTTCCGGACAAAGTAGATAAGTGAATAAAAATAGAGTTTTCTTTTGTTTTTCCTCCTTGAAATCAAATAGAGGATCAGATCTCATAGTGCTTTATAACTTAGGAATCCTATTGCGGGAGGTTTTGAATTCTAGAGCTTCTCTTTGAAATGCCATGGAACTATAGCAAGTCTGGAATTTGGATTGCAGCTTGAAACTTTTGTTAGATTGATGGTTTTTTCATATGAAAAAGAATTTTAAATAACAGAGGAATAGCAGAAGAAAGGGACTGTTGGGTGAATTAAAAACTGCATATTTTTATTGAACTCATTTCAGCTATATATAGCCATCTGACTAGAAGGAAAATACTTGACAATGCTAAAGACAGGAAATGCTGAAGAATAGGAAAAGAATAGCAGCTAAATAACAGACTCAACAAATAATGACTAAATCAAATTAGATCAAGTCTTCCATCTTGCCAGTGGCACATATCATTCCCCACCGCTTAAGGATTCTTGTCCACAAGGATGAAATCAAGATATGACTTGGTGAAACACCACTCATTCTCCCAAGTTGCATCTTCTGTTGGTACACCGACCCATTTCACTAGGATTTCAGATTTTGGGCGGTATTTACCCTTGTGGGGCACACGTCTATCTAAGATGACTTCAGGTTGTGGAAGGATAGTCGAAGTATCTAAGACAGGAGGAAGTTGGATAGACGTTGGAGTGGTAGTCCCAAACTCCTTAGAAATTGGCCTTAAACAACGTCGTAGATTGAGAACTTGGAGGCAAAGCCAATTTATAAGCCATTGGACCAACTTTCTCAATGACTTTGTATGGACCAAAGAAACGTGGGGCGAGCTTCATGGAGGCTCGAAAAGCCACAGAAGTCTATCTATATGGCTGGAGTTTCAAATACACATAATCTCCCACAAGGAATGAGGCCTCGCGTCGGTGTTAGTCCGTGTGACATTTCATCTAATCCTAGGCCAGCAAAAGGTTATGTCGCAGCTCACGTAGGATGGCATCTTGGTCACGTAGGTACTCATCTACTGCTTGGACGCGGGAAGTGCCTGGTACATAAGCTAATAGACTTGGAGGTGGAATGCCGTAAACAGCTTCGAAGGGTGTCAGCTTGGTGGAGGAGTGAGTTGAAGTGTTGTAGCTAAACTTGGCCCAGGGAATCCATTCGAGCCATTTTCGCTGCTGGTCACCTGCAAAACATCGTAAATATTGCTCCAAAGTTTGATTGACAACTTTAGTTTGGTCGTCTGATTGGGGATGGTAACTTGAGCTCATACACAACTTGGTCCCTTGCAGCTAGAACAATGTTCCCCAAAAGGAGCTGATGAACACCTTGTCCCGGTTGCTAACGATTGATGTCGGAATACCATGTAGGCGAACCACTTTGGCAACAAATGCCTTAGCAACAATTACAACGGTAAACGGGTGTTTCAGGGCTACGAAGTGAGCATATTTTGTCAATTGGTCGACGACTACCATGATGGTAGTATATCCATTAGAAGATAGTAACCCCTTAATAAAGTCCATTGAGATATCAATCCGCGTTTGAGTATGGACGGGTAGCGGCTGAAGCAACCCCGTTGGCTTCATACAATTAGTTTTGAACCATTGATAGACATCACATTGCTGCAAAAAAATCCTTCACCATCTGGCACATATTAGACCAAAAAAAATTATGTTAGATACGAGAGAGGGTTTTATGGAACCCAAAGTGCCCACCTATTGGCGACAAATGGCAGTCAACCATTATCTTCGAAACCAAGGTTGAGGTGGGGCTCAAATAAACTGTCTCCTTTGAACCACACTCCATCACGTTGGAGCAGCTTGTGGGCAGATTGAGAGGAATTTATTTTGTAATAATTCTTCATAAAATGAGTCCTGCTGGACGTCTTTTTGAAGTATTGGCCACCAATCTGCACGTGGTTTAGAAATGGATATAAATTGGAATTCAACTACACGTGACAACGAATCTGCACCTTAATTTTCAAGCCCACGTTTATACTCAATTTCGTAATCATACCAAGTATTTTTGGCAACCATCGTGTTGGTGTTGGTGTAGTGATTCGTTGCTCCAGTAGGTACTTGAGACTTTTTTCGTCAGTGCGGACTATAAATGGTTTTCTAAGCAAGTATGGACGCCATTTCTTGATTGCTTTGACGATAGCCGACATTTCTTTCTCATAGCTGGACAATGCCAAGGCTGAAATTTTCAATGCTTCGCTAAAATATGCCACTGGTCGATTTTGTTGGGTAAGAATTGCACCAAGTCTGATTCCGCTGGCATTGCATTCAATCATGAATCGTTGAGTAAAATCAGGAAGGCGTAAGATTGGTGGTGAAGTCAATGTCCCTTTTAATTGTTTGAAGGCCATCTTTGTTGCCCCATTCCATTGAAATCCATCCTTGCTCAAGAGGCGGTCGGAGGGTATATACATCGAAATGACGGATAAATTTTTCGTGTGCTTTGCTAAACCGAGGAACCCTCGGACCCCTTTTGCTGTAGTTGGTGTTGGTCACTCGATGGCCGGCTTGTATTTTAATTTGGATCAGTGATGCCACCATGAAATTATGTGACCCAGTAGTCGACACGTAAACTCCGAATCTACATTTTGACTCTCTTGCAAACAAACTGTTAGTTAATAGGATCTGTAGAACAATTTGCAAATGTGTGAGATGGTCTTCCCATGATTTCGAATAAACTAGAATGTCATCAAAGAAAGCCACAATGAATTTCCGTAGATAGGGACGGAAGAGAT